>JAFBJR010000486.1:10908-81875 GCA_016785285.1 Brachirus orientalis | reverse complement strand
TATACATTATATACTCAGATATATCAGTATATATACATTATACACTCAGATATATCAGTATATATACAGTATACACTCAGATATATCAGTGTGTGTATATTGTATAAACACACTTAAAGTAAAAGTTTGTCCTTTAAAAATTACTGAAGTTACTGTTCCTGAAATTCCTGAGATTCCCACTGCACTGATGAATCCCAGTGCAGGACTTGAACAGGAAGAATCTTCTTCTTCACTTCATTTTAACCTTCAGTTTCATGGGGGCGGGGCTTATGTTAGAAATGCCTGAACCCTGCAGGCCACACCCACTCTGCAGGCCACACCCACTCCTGGATCTATGAATTCAAAGTTTGTTTTTTAAAAAATCTTTCTGCCATCAGCAGTGAACACCTGGAGAAGCTGCTGCAGCTTTTTGCTTTTTGACTTTTTGACAGTTTCTTATGGATTTCATTCACGTTGTCATGGAAACGTAGATGTTCTAAACTCTTTCTTGGTTTATGAAGTGAAGAAACAGTCTCACGTCTTACCTTAACGTTGACTGAGCAGCTGTTTGTGGTTCGTTCAGTCAAAGGTCACATGATCATCACATGGCAAAACAAACATGGACCAGGAAGATGCTGAGGAAACAAAACATGTTACATTAAAACAAAACAATGATTAATAACCTGTATGTCTGGTAAAAATGCAGGTCATGTGACTGTGTTTATTCTGGCTCAGATTTAAGTGTCCATCTCAGTCCATCTTAAGTGCTCAGTGGATTATGTTGATTTCTGAGCTCATGCTGGATTATTTTACATGGTTTGAATGGGAAACAAGTGTGTTTCAATGAGTTTCTCACTAACAGTCAGTCACTCACAGTGTTGTCTTTGTAAACAGGATGAGGTCTCAGGTGTACCTAATAAAGTGGCTGCTGATAGTGTCATGTTATGTATGTGGGAGGAGCTAAAAACAGAGACATTATTTTGTAACGAGCTGTTTGTTTAATCAGTGGATTTTATTTCAATCAACAGAACTCAACATAACATAACATAACATAACAGTGGATGAAGGTAACGTTAATAACCAGTAACCAGCTGTGGTTTGAAGGTGGTTTGAAGGTTAAAAATAAACAATCTCTGCAACATGGACACAGTGTAGCTACTGCAGATCATGTGAGAAGGTGGAATGTTTTTGGATTTTTGTGTCAAACTGCTGCTTTGACCATGAACTACGTCATCACAGTTGAGTGAGTGGGAAAGAGCAGATCCTTTATCTGGCTCTGTAAATGTTACATTGTCCAGTAATAGTTGAGAAAGCAGCAGCAGAAGACGCCGCTTCACTGGTTTGTTTGAGCGTTTCTTCCTTATCAAAGGTCACTTTGTGGTCAGGAACAATTCTCCTCTGGATGGTCTTTGTTCAGCGCTGACGTTCCCGTGTAAACCTGCTCTGTGTCAAACACTGATGTCATGCTGGAGAGCGTTGGAGCGTTGGCTGTGGACTGCAGATGCAGAGCAGCTGCTGTGATCACTGGTCAGGGCGTGGACAGACACGCTACAGGCTCCAACTGTCTGAACCTCCACAAAACAGCCAGGGGAAGGAATTCAGCGTTACACCGGTCTCTGACACGCTGTCAGAAGACAATAAATCTAAAGAAGAAATGAGTGTCTGCATCACTGTGTAAGCGTGTTCCCTCTATCTGAGGGAGAATCTGCTGCTTTCATGTTTTTGTGAGGGAAACTCAGAGTTTACTGGAACGAGAAAACAAAGATTCAATAATCACAGACAACAAATCAGAGTCTGTTTAACCCAAACATTAAAACGCCCTTAAAATGTCCAACTCTTTAAAAGGTGAAACTAAGTCACTGCGATGTCAACAAAACTCTTTAATATTCAAGTGACGTTGGTGATACAGTTCCAGCTTGGCTTGGCTCGGCTCTACTCAGTTTGGTATCAGATTATCTAGTGTTGTGGAAGTTATTCAACTTCATTTCTCTGCGATTCAGTTCATATGGCGCTTTTCCACTGCACAGTTCCAGCTTGGCTCGGCTCTACTCAGTTTGGTGTCAGACACGTTGTTTCCCATGACGTCGTAGTTCAACGTGGACGTGGTTGTCATAGAAACAGCCGTGACGACACACAGACACAAACACGTGACGGTCAAAGCAGTAGTTTTCTTTTTCCTCACTTTTCTAAACAGATGAGTTCACTTAATGGTTCAGTACCTCCTGACTCCGTCTGACACAGTCACTGAAGTGAAATCCGGCTGAACGGCTTGTGATTGGGCTCACCATCTCCGTCTTTCAGCAGTGCTGTCGCTAAATACACCAGACTCCTCTGTTAAATATGGACATTTTACAAATGTCCTTGTTAAATGTTGCAGATTAACGCATGTTTTCAGGATTATTTTCAAGTCTTTTTAACTCATCTACAGTTCAACATTGTTCGCGCTCGTGACTCTTCCGGTGACGACGCTCTCTGACCAATCAGTGGCCGGCAGTCTGTCCACGTCACATGTTAGTATCAGAGCAGCTCGACTGGAACCTGATCTGTGAGGACATGATGATCTTCTGTGAGGACATGATGATCTTCTGTGAGGACATGATGATCTTCTGTGAGGACATGATGATCTTCATGATCTTCAGCTTCTGTGAGGACATGATGATCTTCATGATCTTCAGCTTCTGTGAGGACATGATGATCTGATCATCAAACCTTTTAAGGACATTAGGGTTGGACAGCATCCGTCTCTGCTGCATGTTGGTCTTTTTGGAGCGTTTACAAACCAAACATTGTTAAAACTTGTCGAGTCTTTGGCTTCAAGCTTCAGTTTGAAGACGGAGAACATTCTGCTGGTGAAAACAGTGTCAACATTGTCTGTGTCAAACACACAGAGTTTCTTTGTTGATCAGGTTTTATTAAGAATCTGTCTGGAGGGTTAAAATCAGGAAAAGTCCCAGTGAGACAAGAGGATCTTGTGTGACTCGTCCTCGTCTCTTTAGTTTTGATCCACTGATGTGCAGCAGTGAAAGTCAACACGAACAAGAGCAGAAATGAACAGCTTTGACAAGTAAATAAACATGTCACAGATGAATTCCACGCCTCCAGGTAATGTTTCAGCATTTCTGAGACGAGACAAGGTCTGAACTTTCCACAAAGACATTACTTTAACTGCAGGAAACTAAATATTGGAAAAAAAATAAACCTCGAATACTCATGGACTACACATGGAATTTAACGACCTCAAATCAAAAGAGAATCTGAAGACGTGAAGTTCCTGTTTCTGTTTCTGACAGTCAAGAAACTGAAAACCTAACCTTTATTTGCTACAACGAGATCAGAACATTGAAAACTGACTTCAAATATTAAACTGTAATAAAAATCTGTGCTGTGAGTTCAGAGATTCTCGAGTTTACACATCAAGAAACACTTTGTTACTTTAGTGAAAAAATTTGAAAATGAAAAGATTCAAAGTCTCAAACTTTTATGTGAACGAGTTGTAAATAGTTCAGTCACTTTAAATCAGGAACCAAATCAAAAACCCACACAGTATTGTTTGTGTTTAGAAATAGAATTAAAGGACTAGTGCGGAGGATTCAGTGTCTACATTTTGCAAATGTAAACTAAGTAAAAGTCCTAACAGAATGGAACGTTAGGTGCTTCGACAGCAGCTTTTCTGTTGTGTTTGTGTTTGGAGTGAACGGTTTTATGGTGTCCAGTGTGGAACAGGTGGGTCAGAGTCCGTGTTCATACAGAGATTACGATGTTTCATCATCACCGACAAATGAAACAACCGCTTTATGACAGTTTTATCAAAATTCTTGACCTTTAGTTTCATTTTTATTATTTACACAAACACGTGAAAAGAATAGAGCTGAACTGTTGACGCTCAAGTATCGAATAATTACATCACAAATAAATATGAAGCTCTGGAACAATACAGACATTAACACATTAACACAGACTTCAGCATGAATAATGAACGTTCCATGTGTCAGATATTCATTGTCAGGTCTTAGTGGTTGATGTTTGTAAGTTTCATTTCACACCAGCTCCACCTCTGTCCTACTTTCTGTCTCCACAAGTGTAAAACTTTATTGTGAAAGGGTTAAAGTTGGCAGACACACAGTGAATGCAGTGAATGCAGGCGTATAATTCTTGTTGTTCCACAGGTACAAACACAGTTTGATCTGTTTGTGTTCATGAGCCTGAGTCCGTGTTTCTCCTTTCAAACATGTGGAGGCAGAAAATCTGAAGTGAATTAAAGTGAACACAATGTTTGTTTGACAGGAAACAGTTTTATCAGAGACTGGCATCGAGTCGCCCACTGGTGCGTTACCTGTCGTAAAACCTCCATAACCGGAGAAAAACTGCTAATGAGCAACTTCTGTTTGGTTCCTCCTCAGAAACGCAGTCCAACACATTTTAGATTTTATAGGCTTTTATTCAACTCAGCTTTTTAGATTTAGCTGTAAATGCAAAGAAAACACGTTCTTATATATTAACTATTTTAGAGAAACAGCTCATTTGATTTAGAGGTTTTTTTTAAATCATGGAAATCTTAATGACTGTAACTTTAAAAAGGTTTAAATCCATCAGATGTCTCACTCAGTACATTAGTGAAACTGCAGGCGACAGTTTGTAAACCACTCACTCTCCCACACCAAAGTCCATAGAGAAAACCAGTGATTTTAGCTCACAGGGACACAGGAGTTGTTGATCCACTGCTGCCTCCATCACTAAGTTCAAATGTCTTATTTTTTTAATTCGGCATATAAAATCCTTTGTTCAGATTTAAATCAGTGACACAAAGTGACCACACGAGGCAGCAGTAGACCAGCAGCTCCTGTGTCCCTGTGAGCTAAAATCACTGATTTTCTCTATGGACTTTGGTGTGGGAGAGTGAGTGGTTTACAAATACAAAATGTTCTGACATATTGTATGTTTGTTTTAGTCGTTTGTGGCTTTTATTGATATGAATTATAGCTGTCAAACTTATTTGTTCAGTTTTCTGTCATTTCCCTGAAGATCAAGAATGAATGAATGAATGAATGAACATGAGGATTTATGGCTCACAGCTGCTCAGACAAATCAAACTTTCTAAAAGCTATTTTTGGCTTTTAACGGTAGTTTTGGTCCCAAAACAGACAAAGACATAATAATACATTGATTCGGGCAGAAATAACAACGAGCTTCAGTAATAATGGAAGTGATTAGTTCCAGTCCAGATTATTAGTGGAGTTTGACTTGAGGGCCAAAGGAGACGACGTTTCCTGACTTTAACCTCAGAAACTTGATTGTTGCAGACGTGTGCGTGGAGAATTACCTGAGGTCGGCTTTTCCACGGGGCTTACTGCGTCACGCATCAATTACTGCTCTGTCTTGGGGGAGTTTTACAGAGGAAAGAGATTGTGAAAAGAATAATAAGTCCTTGTTGGAGTTGACAGACTGTTGACGTGGAGGAATTTACTTTGACTTGTAAATTGTAGTAAGTCAATTTTTGATGTTATCTGGAGATGATTCCATCTCATCTCACAATGATGGGAGACTTTCTGCTCGTTCTTACAACACATGAGGAGGAAGGTTCATAAAAATCTTTACATTCCTTTTCTCGACATCTACGACTAACAATGAGTTAATAATCTGACATTTTTACATCAAAACACCAGGATTTCTCCTCCATCTCCATTTATTTATAAGCTATAGATCCACAGAGAGGGAGAGGAATGAGCAGCCTCTTATTTATCTACGATTCTTTATCTACGATACGATTTTCATGTTAAAGCTCAAAGGACTGCACACACACACACACACACACACACACAGCTGAAGCACACACACACACACACAGCTGAAGCACACACACACACAGCAGCAGCAGCAGCAGCCAGTCAGCAGCAGCAGCCAGTCAGCAGCAGCAGCAGCCAGTCAGCAGCAGCCAGTCAGCAGCAGCCAGTCAGCAGCAGCCAGTCAGCAGCAGCAGCAGCAGCAGCAGCCAGTCAGCAGCAGCAGCAGCAGCAGCAGCCAGTCAGCAGCAGCAGCAGCAGCAGCAGCCAGTCAGGGCCTGTCGAGGTCGAACAGTGTATTAAAGTATTGGGTTGCTGCTCCTGTTGATCTGCAGGAGAAAAGGTTCCTTCATGTCCAGACTTGTCTCCTTCTCTTCTCTCCTCCTCTATGAGTTTTCCCTGACTTTTTAATATTTATTTTTTGAATCGTCTCTCCTCTCCAGCTCTGGTTTCTGATGATTTCCCGTCATCTTTGACTGTATGTGTTTATTTGTGCTGAACATTTTCAGACTCTTTCAGTACTTTAAAAACCCGTTTGTGTTCATCATTGACCCAGCTTTAAGAGACAGATTAGTCATTATCCAGCACAAATACAAGGTTTCTCCTCCATCTGTTGTGACTGTAGAACACACCCTCAAAGTGTCATGCACACAGACACGTGCACGCGCGCGCGCACACACACACACTGTGTTTGATCAGATCAGGGTTGAACAGTTTCACTTCACACAAACACGTTTTCCCTCAGGATGAAATGAAACCACGACCATCAGATCAGATTCATGGTCTTCGTGACGTCCTGACTGTTTCTGATGTGGCGGCATCTTCTCGTCGCTAACAACAGATTTAAACGACAACACACTGTCATCACTTGTTACAAAGGTGCGACTGTTTATGAGTTCTACACTGATGGAAACGTGGCGGAAAATCAGTCGTCACATGATCATCGTTGATCTTTTAAACACAGAAGCTGTGGTCCAATGCAGCACAGCAATGCTACGCTAATGATCCGGACAAGCTAACTATGTTAGTCATGCTCATGACGCTATAACTGCAGATGACCCGGACATGCTAACGATGCTAGTCATGCTAATGATGCTATCACTGCTGATGATATGGGACAGATGGTAGTCATGCTAATTATGCTATTACTGCTCATGATCTGGGACATGCTAACAATGCTATCCCTGCTAATGATCCTGTCACTGCTACCATTTCTATCATTGCTAACTTTTCTAATGATACTATCAACTGTTAATGATCCGGGGCATGCTCATGATGCTAGCCATGCCAAAGATGCTATCACTGCTGATGATCCGGGACATGCTAATGATGCTAACGATGCTATCACTGCTAACAAGCTGCTGGTCTCTGAGTGTCTGACAGAAACAACTAACTGTGGGTCATTTTAACCACTTTGTTGTGAAACAGCAGAGAGTTTCCTGTAGATAAACATGTTCACTTTATAGAGTTGAGTTCTGCTCATGTGTTGTGAATGACTCTACAACACAGTGTAGGCAGAATAACAATAAAGCTGAGAACATGCAGGGACAAGGAACCGTTCAAGTCCAATTCTACATTTCTGGGTTGAACCCCTCTCTGACACTGGTATTTGGGGGGTTTTTGCCACAAGTGAAGCAGATGTTTACTAATTTAATAATTTCATGTTACTCTCTGCACGTGTACAGTAATTCTTCTCCGTGTTGGAGCAGGCAGAAGATTCTTTTTGTGTCCTGTTGTTGCTTTAAGGAGACTCAGATCTTTATTTGTTGATGTCGTAGCTGGAAAATGTCTTTAGACTTGTGAGTTTTAGACACACTGGAGGCCACTGTGCCCGTCAAGTGCACATCGGTGGTTGAGGCTTAGCGGACACAAAGTGACGGCCTGTAACCAGGACATTAGCTCCGCCTTCAATGGTGAAAGCATCATGTGATGAGCCTCGTTAAGATCGAAAGCTCAAACACAAAAACATGACTTTCTTCTCGTTTCCTCCTCATGAAGCAGCGGGATGTGATTAACCTGCTTTAAAACACTGAAGCTGCTGATTATTGATTATCTGATCAACACTCAAACACAGTTTAGCATCAGTGTCACTACTTTGACCAAACTAAAGTCTGACCCACACTAGAACAGATTTCGGTCCAGATCTGGTCTTTCTGACAATCGTGGTGGAGTTCTAATCCTAATAATCCTAATCCTGGAGCGTGAGAGATTAGCATATCTTCCCGATTTAAAATCCTAAGTATTAAACATGTTTGATATTTACGACTGAGCAGCGATTGGGGGCGTGGCCAGAACCCTGCAATAACCAATGACATCGAGTCGACCGGGAAACGGATGTTGCTGACTTTTGCTTAGAACCCTAACTTGGACGATTTCGTCTTTTCAGACGCGACTTAATCCACAGTTTTTTGCATTTCTCACCACAAAACACGGCACACACAACAGCTACGAACTGACGAAGCCTAACCGAGTCTGTTGACATTGTGAAGTCACGTTAAATCACGCGAGTTTCTGTGAGATCCCAAATCCCTGAAATGGGGACGCGTGTGGTCCTGCATCTGGACTGGATCGTCTAATCTGTGCCTTCTCAGGATTAAAACATTGGTTTCTGTGGTTTCCCATGTTTTCAAAATCAAGTCAGAAGTCTTAAGTTCTCGTATGTTTCAGGTGTGTTAGGCCACATTTCAAAGATGCCGTCATTATCAGGGGTCATCTCTGTGACCCCAGCGCTGCATGCCATACGGTTCTGCTCATGACCTTTCAAACCCTGGTCCTTTAACCTGATGGTGAGGATTCTGAACGTGAAACACGCCAGAACCTGTCAGAACCTGTCAGAACCAGACGAGTCCAGATGGGTTTGACCAACATTTTCAGACTTCACTCAGGTTCAGTCCCAGCTCACATTATTACTGACTCAACTCTGTGGACACTGACATTCTTCAAAATGAAGAAACACAGCGTCAGTCCAGCTACTGTGTTTTACATCATATCTGTCAAAAGAGAAAGTGGATGTGTGAACTGGCCAGTAGGTCCATGTGAGGCCTGAGTGGTCACTTCCACAGTAAACACGGGTGAAGGGAGCTCTGAACTCATCTCCTGTTCTTTTATTGTAGCCAAAGCTTCCTGCAGCCAATAAAAAATAATGAAAGACACGGCTTCAAAAGGCACAGTCACGAGTCAAAGCTTTTAAAAAAGCATCCATGACAAAGAGTGATGAAGGTCGACATGACCGAGGAGCAGCATCCAAACATGGAACATGAGAAGTCAAACCTGTCCCCGGTCACTTGATAAAGGCACGTCTGACGTGTGACCAGGAGAACACGGACCTTTACATGTTCAAAAACACACTAAACCTTCATGACTGGGATTGTGAACATGAGCTTTTCCTTCGCTGACCATGTTTCTGTTCAAACACTAACACTGTCTTTGGAGCACATTCAAATCCAGGTTTTTGTCCAAGAAAGAAAGGATGAGAAAACCTGGATCCAGAATTCTTAAAGTCTGTATCAGTGGTTTCCAAGCTCTGGGTCGGGACCCACAGATGGCTTACAGGAGATTTACTTCAGATTTATGAGCATTAATTGAAGTTTTTATTCTCCTCTGCAGTGATTTGTTTGTGACCACTTCAGAAGGATATTCAGTGTAACGTCACTGTTGTCTTATATGAGGTGATACCAGCTGTCAGGGACTCACTACACTTAGATTTGCTCTTGTCACAGATTTTACTGTGATTTGGGTCACGACATCTTTAAAAGTTTTATGTTTCTGTGCTAAAATGTTTTATTTGTACAGTTTAATTTAATCAGGACTCACTTTTTAAAGCGTATTCTTCTTGTGTTCCATTAACTACAGACTTTTTTAGTTGTAACACTTTCTAAAGTGGTTTCACGTTTCTCTAAAAGTCTGACGCAGGAAGTCATTCTTTAGAAAGCCGTCACCTGGTCACCTTCATGGTTATTCTCTCATGGCTTTTTAATTTAGTGTCTTCGCGTTGGTTTGCAGCAGGTTTGAGACTGTGAGTGTTAAGACTGAACGAGCGATCGTGGAGTCACTTTTAAATCAGAACCAGATGGAGCGTAAGAAAACACTGTAAATGTTCTTTGACTGTAAACTCTCGTCCATGACTGTGTGGAACACTTATTTTAGTAGACGAGCTGAAAAGACGTCGTCTCAGAGTCTGAAAACTCTCCGCGTCATCATCCATGAGTCTGCAGGAAAAAGAAAAACGCCTCCTTTTGTTCCTCCTCTTGTTCACATGCAGACCAAAGAGTCTGTTGGCAATTTTCTCCCCTTATTTAAGTGTGTGTGGTTTAGCGTGGGGGTAATTTTCTGCTCGCAGGACTTGAGGAACGTGGGGCTGAGGAAAAGCACGCTACACTTTGGACTCACAACTGTGTGGAGGATAAACACAAGCGGAGGCCCCACTGGTGTTCACGTACACCAAACCCCACAACCATCAACTCCAATTTGTAGCTGGAACTGAGTGTTTGGTGCAGGAGAGACAGGAACGCCGCCAAGAACAACAGCACAGTCGACGCTGGACGACCTCGGAAAAACAGTGGGGCCATTAATCATATTCAGGATTTAGTGACGTTTCACAAAAGTTAATCAGGGAGATTTATACCACTGAGGGTTCCGTGCCTTGCTTCAGGGAACTTAAGGCAAACCACATCAGCAGTGACTGGTGATTAAAGTGAGCAGACATAGAAAGAAGGAGAAGAAAAATAAAAATAAAGAGGAAACTAGAGAAAGAACAAACTTCTGCAAGGTTTTTCCACAGTGTCAGTACACAACTGAATCCAGATCCCTGTTTTCCCTTAGACCAAAACCTACATCAAAAAATGCCATCTGAACCCAACCTTTAGTTTGAGAGTTATGCTGCTCAGACAGTTTTACAGTATGGCTGCATGAAGAACTGACCGCAGAGACACAAGGGAAAAGTGATTTGAGGCACTTACCTCACCACTAAAGACTCAGCTAATGAACTCTGAAATCACTTTAAGTCTATGATATCTGAAGCACGTGTTCCCGTCTTTATCTCACTGTTAGACAGACTTTCCCAACAGGAAAGTGAAGTTTGTAAACCACTCACTCTCCCACACCAAAGTCCATAGAGAAAATCAGTGATTTTAGCTCACAGGGACACAGGAGCTGCTGGTCTACTGCTGCCTCGTGTGGTCACTTTGTGTCACTGAAATAAACCTGAACAAAAGGTTTTTAAAAGCTGAATTGACAAAATCAGACATTTGAACTTAGTGATGGAGGCAGCAGTGGATCAACAACTCCTGTGTCCCTGTGAGCTAAAATCACTGATTTTCTCTATGGACTTTGGTGTGGGAGAGTGAGTGGTTTACAAACTTCACTTTCCTGTTGGAAAAGTCTGTCTAACAGTGAGATGAAGACGTGAACATGTTCTATCACAGACTTAAACTGATGTAGATTTTATTAACTGAGTCTTTGTTAAGTGGCTAAAACTGTTTTTTTCTGTCTTGTTTTCACTGAAGTCAGTAAGTCATACAACCGCATGTCAAAACCATGAAGTGTCACCTTAATATAGTGAGAAGGAAGAAACAGACAAGGAAGTGAAGGTTTTCATGGAAATGTGTAAAGCAGAGTGGGAAAGTACCAAGAGTCATCATGAACAGCAGGAACGTGTCCAACATGTGAGATTAGAAGAGTCACAGTGTGAGACACACTGAGAACATGCATCTGAATATAGTGCAAAGAATGGTTCTACATCTGCGTAAGATTTAACAGAGGAGTCTGCTGTGAGTGAGGGACGACACACAGGAGTTTACTCTTTATGACTGTCCAAGCCTCTCCTCGTCAACTGTCCTTTACTGTTGTAGAGTACTGACTGATTTCCTCTTAACATTTTCTGAATCCCCTCATGTTACTCATGTCTGTGTAAAAAGTGCTTGATAAATAAAACGGTCTTGTCCAAATATTTATGCAGAAAACTGAAATGACTCAGTATTCATAAGTGTTCTTTCTGCAGTGTAGTGAAAATAGAACAGCTTGTGTTTCCTGTGGACTGTAAATGTTGTGATGACTCGGCAGAATTCATCTTTCTCACCTGAATTACAAAGTGAAGGATAATTTAAAGTTCATGGAAATGTTCTTGACAGAAGACACTGGTGTTAATGAGCGACATGAACCTACACACGACTCAACATGTATGTTCTCACATTTTCCCACAGGTGACGGAGAACATCATCTCCAAGCAAACCTTCATAGGTGAGCATGACACGCACGCACACACACACACATGCGCACACTCACACACACGCACACACACATACACGCACACACACACACATGCACACACACACACACACACACACACATACTTTGCTTTTTCAATTCCTTGTTGACCAGTCAGCTCAATTGGTCAACAAGGAATTGTTAGCCCCCCTACACACACTCACACACACGCACACACACACACACACACATGCACACACACATGCGCACACACACACACACACACACACACGCCCACGCACACACACACACTCTCACACACACACACACGCACGCACACACACGCACGCACGCACACACACACACGCACACACACTCTCACACACACACCCAAACACACATGCACACACACACGCACGTGTTTGTGCTTCTATCATAGTGAGGACCCTCATAGACATAATACATTCTCTAGCCCCTTACCCTAACCTTAACCATCACAACTAGATGCCTAACCCTAACCCTAAAACCAGGTCTTAACCCTGAAAAAGTCCTTTAAAGAAGTGAGGACCAGACAAAATGTCCTCACTCTGTAACAAATACAAGAACACACACACACACACACACAGTGTAAGCCATCATTCCTGACATTCCTCTTCTTCCTCTTCGTCCTCTCCCTCCCTCAGAAGCGAGGACCATGCCTCACCCTTTTAACAACTCGGGGTCAAAGTTCATGACCTCAGTGGCCCAGAGGCCGTCGGCTCACCTGACTCTCAGAGACACCAGCTCTTCAGGTGAGGACATGCTCTGTTTAATCACTTTTAAGGTTAGGCTGAGCTTAATGTTTGGTTAAGTTAAGATTAGCATTAGCTTTAGCATCCAGGTCATAAACCATCATCATCATTAAAAGGTCAGAGGTCAGATACAAATGAAGCATAAATCCAAACGACAACTGCTTATGCAGAACATCGTAATCGACAACGAGCACCTGAGACGCTGTGATCCAGTAGAGTGTTGGTCCTCCAGCACCAGCAGGTGGCAGTAGCAACGACGTATCAGCGGGCAAATTCAGCGACTATTCAGTGTTTAGTCGTCCAACGTCATTTCACACTAAGGACACAGTGACTTCAGACTCACATCTCAATTAAGTGAGGGAATTATGGAATTTTAGATTATACACACACACACATGCCCATTAGTGTTTGGTCTACACTTGTGTACTCGTGTCCTAGTGTCCCCTGTTGCTGGTCTACACTTGTGTACTCGTGTCCCAGTGTCCCCTGTTGCTCGTCTACACTTGTGTACTCGTGTCCTAGTGTCCCCTGTTGCTGGTCTACACTTGTGTACTCGTGTCCCAGTGCCCCCTGTTGCTGGTCTACACTTGTGTACTCGTGTCCCAGTGTCCCCTGTTGCTCGTCTACACTTGTGTACTCGTGTCCTAGTGTCCCCTGTTGGTGGTCTACACTTGTGTACTCGTGTCCTAGTGTCCCCTGTTGCTGGTCTACACTTGTGTACTCGTGTCCTAGTGTCCCCTGTTGCTCCTCTTTCTGTGTCTCTTCTTGTCTTGTGATTGGCTGAGAAAGTGTGACCATAAAACTTAGTGAAACAGAAAAGTGACCTGGACAGCATCAGTTTATATATAGATACCAGGAGCTGCTGTTGCCCACGGTTACTCACTGGGGGGAAAAATCCCCTAAAATATTTTCAGATTGCCTCTGTTGTCTTTGAAACTTTGTCCAAAGCTTTAATATGAATTTGGGATTTTCTTAAATCTCTTACCGTCTAATCTTAGCAAAGATGCAGCTAAAATTACTCCAAATTAAGTGGACAAATCCCATAATATTTCAGTTAAGGGTAGGCTAGGATTATAAACAACATTAGAGCTTAATCTCCTTCATATGAAGGATCAGATTCAGTCTGTTACAGTAACTTATCCCATTTAAATTACTCTCAAATATACAGTAAAGAGTTTTGTTTCAAAGTAAAGGACTCAGCTCTGTGTGTTCTGCCGACACATATGTTATTCTAACTGTGTGTGTGTGTGTGTGTGTGTGTGTGTGTGTGTGTGTGCGTGTGTGTGTGTGCGTGTGGGGGGGGGGGGGGGGGGGGGGGGGGGGGGGGACAGCCGACAGACCGAGCGAGCGAGTGAGTGATGTGTATCAGACATTTATTAGAGCGTCACAGATAAGACTAATTCAGTGCATGTGTGTTATAAAAGTGGCAAAGCTGGAATGTGTTTTCCTGTGTGTGCGTGTGTGTGTGTGCGTGTGTGTGTGTGCGTGTGCGTGTGCGTGTGTCACACAGTCTGGATTTCTCATAAGGAAGTTGGACATGAAGGAACTCGGAGTCATGACCTTTGATGTTTTGTCTATTAAAACGTTATCAAACTATTGTGAAGGAAACAATAGCGTGTCAGATTAACTGCAACACACACACACACACACACACACACACACACACACACACACACACAGATAATAACTATAATTTAATTAATTACTGTGCGATTATTAAAAATGTCCCAATTGTTCACTTTGTTCTGTCAAACATTAACAGGGAATGTCTGACTCCACAACACCAGGTGGCGCTAAGCCTCACTTCAGCTCCTTAGTATTAGTTTTCTGGTTGACGTGAACTCTTTAAGATGACTCAGCATAAATTCACCCTCTGGTCTGGATTTCTCCATGTTTTTCTCTGTTGTTAGTTCCTCTATGAACCTGCTTCTTCTATTATTCCCGGGTCAAAGGTCAGGGGTGGGAACTGTGGTCTGAAGTCCAAACCACATAATCTGAGTGTCTGAAAGTGAGAAACTGACTTTAGTGTAATTAAAGTCCAGTTTGAGTTGGTGTGAACCTGGACTCTCTCAGGATCAGTCACTGAAAACAGAGGGAATGTGGATTAAACGTCAATAACCTGAGCTTTAATCCAGAATCCCTGACACACTGAGGTTTTCTGTGGAATGTGACTTTAAAAAAGCCTGATATCCTCCGTTGGAAACATGTACAGCTGTTCTTGAAAAAGTGCTTTGATGCTGAGTAACGAGGTGTTTTAAAAAGGTTATGACCCTGTGCAAACAGAACGGCAGCCATTTTATCTCTCCCACTCTCGTTGTAAATAAAAATGTTCCTTCACGTCGTATTCCAGCGTTTAAGTGAAGCTCACGATGGACAGACAAGACTCTGGCTTCTCACATGTCAGGCTGTTTTTTAAATGTTGGGAATGATGCATTTCATTGCTGGGTTTTAAACCTCGCTCGTGGGTCACGCGTGTTATCGCTGGATGTTTTCTGCAGTAAAGTGTCTGCTGCTGCTGAGTCGACACAGCCTTATCTCCCTCCAAGTCTCCATTTAAAGGCTCTTTATCTCGTTTAAAAGTCTTGGCACGTGTTTGTGTTTTGCAGGAACAAAGATATGAACTGTTCAATTCTGTTTTCTTTGGTCAAATACTTTAAAAGCTGCATGTTTTGGTGGTTTTTCCTCCAGTTTCTGGTCATTTTTCTCAGCCTATTCACTTGTAAATAAATCTGCTCCTGGTCATCGACAGGTTTCCCTCCCTACCAGATCCCGACTCCGGGTCTCCACCAGTCCTGTCGTCATGTGGTCCGCTCATGGGCCAATCAGAGCTTTGGAGCTCACCTGCACAACATGACTCTGTCCAATGGGAAGCTGCGAGTGCCTCAGGATGGGCGGTACTACCTGTACTCGCAGGTGATCACACTGTACCTACACCACATTTTCACTCACATCTATGCTATCAATTGTTTGGAGCTTTCCACGACACACTTCCAGCTCGGCTCGGCTCGGCTCTACTCATTCCCATTCAGTGATAGAACCTGGTCCTGGTTCTTTTTTAGTCCCTGCTCTGATACTAAC
Source organism: Brachirus orientalis (assembly GCA_016785285.1). Lineage (NCBI taxonomy): Eukaryota > Metazoa > Chordata > Actinopteri > Pleuronectiformes > Soleidae > Brachirus > Brachirus orientalis. The sequence goes on along the minus strand of JAFBJR010000486.1, from coordinate 66,043 downwards.
ATGTGACGTGGACAGACTGCCGGTCACCGATTGGTCAGAGAGCGTCGTCACTGGAAGAGTCACGAGCGCGAACAATGTTGAACTGTAGATGAGTTAAAAAGACTTGAAAATAATCCTGAAAACATGCGTTAATCTGCAACATTTAACAAGGACATTTGTAAAATGTCCATATTTAACAGAGGAGTCTGGTGTATTTAGCGACAGCACTGCTGAAAGACGGAGATGGTGAGCCCAATCACAAGCCGTTCAGCCGGATTTCACTTCAGTGACTGTGTCAGACGGAGTCAGGAAGGACTGAACCATTCAGTGAACTCATCTGTTTAGAAAACTACTGCTTTGACCGTCACGTGTTTGTGTCTGTGTGTCGTCACGGCTGTTTCTATGACGACCGCGTCCATGTTGAACTATGACGTCATGGAAAACAGCGTGACTGATACCAAACCGAGTAGAGCCGAGCCGAGTCGAGCTGAGCTGGAACTGTGCAGTGGACAAGAGAAAGCTGATGCTTCAGTATCAGACGTGTTTTCCCTCCCGTCTCCAGGTGTATTTCCGTTATCCGTCTCCAGCAGCCAGTGATGCAGACCAGCGCAGCATCAGCCATCAGCTGGTGCAGTGCGTCTACAAGAAGACCTCGTACCCAAGCCCCATACAGGTACGACTTACCCGACACCAGCTAATAGTCAGATACAAAAGCCAGTCCATCGTCTTCTTACCTTCATGTTGACGTGTGTCTGCTTTCTCCAGCTGCTGAAGGGCGTGGGAACAAAGTGCTGGGCTCCAGATGCAGAATACGCTCTCCACTCCGTCTACCAGGGAGGATTATTCGAACTGAGAGCCGGTGACGAGCTCTTTGTCTCCGTGTCTTCTCCCACCATGGTCAACGCCGACGATTCCTCCAGCTACTTTGGTGCCTTCCGTCTGGACCTTTGAGAGGAAGGGACAGAAGAAAAAACACATCAGGAAGGACCATGGGACGGACAAATGGGCGGGGCTTGAGACAATGAGAGAGGGACCTTTGGAATATCTGCTGATTGGAAATAAGTTTGGCCTGGATCTTTGATCTGCAGTGTTAGATTTGATGGATTCAGTGAACGATTGAATACAAAATGGAGGAGGCGGTGACTTGATTCGTCTTCCTTACTCTTCCCAGAAAATCTAACCATCGAGAGCAACTTTGACAGAGGCACTGGTGCAATCTTCATTGCCAAAAAAGCAAACAATCATCCAGTATCTTCTGACTCCGGTTCAGAACCAACCAACACTCCCTGTGTCACGGCCTGTGTCCTAACTCACCCACAAATCCCATATCTCGCTTCTCCAGACGCCATCGAAGGAGAAGATTTGGATTACAGACCAACGAATGTACACACAACCCAACTAAGATCCTCTGCATCAAAGATGTGAGGACGGACTGTGGAACAGCAGCAGGAGACAATCGAAGCAAACCAAAGCAAAACCTTGTGGAATATACCTTTTTCTGAAGCGTGCCATGACATGATTGTACATAAGACTGAGAATGAAATGAACTGGGGTGATTTTACAGCTAATTCTTTTCTACCTTGAATGGACTTAAAACCACTTGGGAGTTTTCAGAGGAAGAACATGATTATGAACATGAAACAGCAGAAACAGTGTGGAGTTGATGTGCAGAGGACTGGAGGACGGGGACAGTAAGACTATGGGTGTCTTCTGAGAGGACAGGAGACACAAAGACATGGAAGAGGAAGAGAGAAAAATGCTGTGCATGAAGAGCTGGAGGGAGGCATGCAGCTCCACCAGTCTGTGTGGTTCTTCACATTCTTTCTCCACTTTCTTTTCGGGGAAACAATGTTAAGCAGCTCGTCTTTCTCGTCTAACCTGTGAAGCTGCCGCTTTTATTCTACGGATCAGTTCACCGTCAGATCTGTGAACGACGGGAACTTTCAAACAGTCGTTCACACTCTCACAGCACAAACAGACCAAGAGTTTCACTCGACGTTTGTGGACCATGGCTGACGGTTCTCACTCATCCAGGTCTAGGCTGAGGATTAGGATTAGGCTTAGGCTAAGGATTTTCTTGCTTGACCATCCGTCGGCACGTTGAGTGAGTTCCAGGTCTGAGAAAGGATGTCATAAGGAACAGATCCAGTATCTACAAGTCAGTGGATAACCATGTGAACTACAATGAAGCTCTTCACATCATCATTAAAGTTACTTTTGAAGCTGAGTGCCTTCAAAATGGCTGCCAGTCACCTGAAACCACTACAAGGCTGAAACACAGAAGAGGAACATTCAGGTCTTTAGAAACAGAAAAACACAGAGTTTACATGTGAAGACAGATTAGAGACGACACACACACACACACACACACACTCATGTTTGTGCTTCTATCATAGTGAGGACCCTCATAGACATCATACATTCTCCAGCCCCTTACCCTAACCTTAACCATCACAACTAGATGCCTAACCCTAACCCTAAAACCTGGTCTTAACCCTGAAAGTGCCCTTTAAAGAAGTGAGGACCAGACAAAATGTCCTCACTTTGACAAAATGTCCTCACTTTGTAGGTGTTTAAATGATTTTTGGTCCTCACTCTGCAGCAAGTACAAGAACACACACACACACACAGTCAGTGTAATAATCCCACTGACATATGACGGCTGTTCAGGATCAGTGAAGGCATGAAGGGAGTGTGTGTGTGTGTGTGTTTTAAACATACACGTGTGTGTACATGTTTGTGTAAAAGGGCTGGGTTCTCTCTCTCCACACACACACACACACACACACACACACACACACACACACACACCTTTCATTGTGTACGAAACCTTCATTTTGTTTTGCGTGTGAGAAAGTGATTAATTCTGTTTTTAATAAGGCGGTGTCACATAAAGCTGTGTAAACGCTACATAAAAAACATGATAAAAACAAAGAAGAAAAGTGAAGACAAATGTCCTTTTTGTATGTTGATGCGTGTTTAGCTGCTTATTTCTGCACATGCTCATGTTTAGGTTTGATCACATCACACACACCACATTCAGTCACACGGTCCAGACTAAACCTCAACAAACATGCGGCCTTCTCCTTCTGGCACTGTAACTAAAACGATGATGATGATGATGATGGTGATGATGATGATGATGATGATGGTGGTGGTGATGGGACATGTGTAAAAAACGCCACGTTGAATGTGTATGAACAGTGTTTGTACTGGAGAGTTTTACAGCTGTGAACATGCAGAGAAAATAAACTAATATCTCAGCTTCTCTTGTGTCGCTGCACATGAATCCTTTCAACGACCAAAGACAAAGGTCAGCGTGTAGAGGTCATTTAAAGGTCAACATTCCTTCACAGTACGAGCGCGTTACTGTTACTGTACAGTTTCCACAGAATCTGCAGCGTAATCTCGTTAATCTGTGAGTGTTAAAGCTGCACTTGCTAGTCTGTGTAATAAACACAACACTTTCCTATTTCACAGGATGTTAGCAAACAAAGCTATGTTTGCTAACTGTTGAGATTAGCTAATCCCATGGTTCTCAAACTGTGGTACGTGTACCACCAGTGGTACATGAGCTCCCTCTGGTGGTACTTGGAGGAAAATCAGAAAAATGCAGAATACATAATAATTAGATAATAATCATCTCCAGCTCCATCTTAATCTAGGTTAATCTGTACCAGTGTGAGAAGTGTATGTGAGGAAGAGGAAGATGAATTAATCTGCCTCCTTTGCTTGGCCTCTTTCACACCTCTGTATTTGAATGCTTGAATGAGTTTGTACGAGTTGTCACCATCAGACAGCTGTTGTTTAACTGGGGTTAAACTGGGTTAAACTGTGGTTAAACTGGGTTAAACTCAAGTCAGAAACATGGAGTCACAGCTTGTGATCATCATCACTGACTCTACATTATTTTAACTCTTGTTGTTTTCTTGTGTCATTGGACTGGTCTGATCCATTTGTCCAGTTTTGTGTGGAAGAACGTGTCCAACATCATTTGTCCTCCATCATTTGTCCTCCATCATTTGTCCAACATCATTTGTCCAACATCATTTGTCCAACATCATTTGTCCTCCATCATTTGTCCTCCATCATTTGTCCTTCATCATTTGTCCAACATCATTTGTCCTCCATCATTTGTCCTCCATCATTTGTCCTCCATCATTTGTCCTCCATCATTTGTCCAACATCATTTGTCCTCCATCATTTGTCCAACATCATTTGTCCAACATCATTTGTCCAACATCATTTGTCCAACATCAGTCCTGGAGGACAATGTCTTGTATGAATCAGTTTCACGTCCAAAGCTCCAAACTCATGTGAAAACAACAGAAAACTCTGCATAATTATAGATTTCCTCATCAGCTTTGTTCCACTTTGACTCTTCGTCCAAAAGTAACGATGAAGACCAAACAACCGGAGACAGAAGACAGAAGACCGGTCTGCACTGGTTCAGGAGCAGCCTGTGGTTGTCATGGTAACCTTCACCATTTCTCTCCACTGTCAACAAGGACAACTCTTTCAGACACTGACCAGCATGTGAAGATACAAACAGAGCCTAGATCATCGTTACAACAGCAGACCAGAGGAGCAGACAGAACCAGAACCAGAACCAGAACCAGAAGACACAAACCATCATGACACAGATAATCTCAGGACACAAACAGAGATTTTGACAGAATCTGAATCACTTTTGAGAGTCAACGCTGTTGTTTGGTCTGTTTTATTTTCTTCCTGGTGTAGCAGCGTTACAGCGCCACACGTTACAGCGCCACTTACAGGCCTGGCATATGTACTACAGCTTACCGAGTCGTTCTGTGTGGACGGAGACGTTTCCTGACCTTTCCTTTATGGGAAACTTTCTGTGGATGAGACCTAAATGTCTGCACCGCCCCCTACTGTCTGGTAGTGGAAAAACAGTCCTCAGAATCAGAACGGTCCTGAAACACCTTTAAATCTACTGGACTGGTTTGGATTAGCAGCTGTGATGATGAAGGACAGATTAAATAAACCAGGTTTCCTCAGGTTCAAAGGTGAAGACGTGAACCTTCACCCTGGATTTTCTTCCATTTTCCAACAGAAATCTCCTTTAGGTTTTTTTCTCTTTTAGGTATTTGCTGTAATTTGCAGAGATTATCTGTCATTTCAATTCCATTAACCTGATCTGTAATTTGTCAAGACCAAATTCCTGAATGAAATGCACTCAATCTCTTTTTTTCTTCTTCTTTAATGTTGAGGTTTGACGTTAAATCATTTTTTAAAACCCTCACATTCTTGTGTCCTGGTCTTTTTATTTATCTTCATATTGACCGTTTTTATTATTTGACCTTTGTTTTTAATTATTCTATTTATTTTCATCTTTTACTCAGCTAATTATTCCGTTACTGTTTTTCTCGTCCATCAAACTCAGCTTTTAAAAAGGGTGTTAAATAAATGAAGTTATTATGATAACGATGATAAAAACTAAACTGAATAACTGTCGTTTGTATTTTTGTTTGAGTGAAAGAAAGTGAAGTGGATTTAAAATCAGCTTCAGTTTCTCTGCTGTGAAACTATTCAACTTAAACATGAAGAGCAGGTTCCATCACAGTCACAACTTCATTCATTCATTCATTCACTCATTCATGGCTGATGGACATTTAAGAGTCTGAAGATGAAACTTTGTTTCTCATCTTCATGTTCAAAGATTCTATAAAAACAACGTCCAGCTGTTTAATCAGTGTTCATGTGTTCACCAGGCCAGTGTTCATGTGTTCACCAGGCCAGTGTCTGTACTGAACTGATTTACTTTCTGAAGAACAAAATAAACCTTTAGCTAACATGCTAACATTGGCATCACTTTACTGATTTACTTTCTGAAGAACAAAATAAACCTTTAGCTAACATGCTAACATTGGCATCACTTTACTGATTTACTTTCTGAAGAACAAAATAAACCTTTAGCTAACATGCTAACATTGGCATCACTTTACTGATTTACTTTCTGAAGAACAAAATAAACCTTTAGCTAACATGCTAACATTGGCATCACTTTACTGATTTACTTTCTGAAGAACAAAATAAACCTTTAGCTAACATGCTAACATTGGCATCACTTTACTGATTTACTTTCTGAAGAACAAAATAAACCTTTAGCTAACATGCTAACATTGGCATCACTTTACTGATTTACTTTCTGAAGAACAAAATAAACCTTTAGCTAACATGCTAACATTGGCATCACTTTACTGATTTACTTTCTGAAGAACAAAATAAACCTTTAGCTAACATGCTAACATTGGCATCACTTTACTGATTTACTTTCTGAAGAACAAAATAAACCTTTAGCTAACATGCTAACATTGGCATCACTTTACTGATTTACTTTCTGAAGAACAAAATAAACCTTTAGCTAACATGCTAACATTGGCATCACTTTACTGATTTACTTTCTGAAGAACAAAATAAACCTTTAGCTAACATGCTAACATTGGCATCACTTTACTGATTTACTTTCTGAAGAACAAAATAAACCTTTAGCTAACATGCTAACATTGGCATCACTTTACTGAACTGATTTACTTTCTGAAGAACAAAATAAACCTTTAGCTAACATGCTAACATTGGCATCACTTTACTGATTTACTTTCTGAAGAACAAAATAAACCTTTAGCTAACATGCTAACATTGGCATCACTTTACTGAACTGATTTACTTTCTGAAGAACAAAATAAACCTTTAGCTAACATGCTAACATTGGCATCACTTTACTGAACTGATTTACTTTCTGAAGAACAAAATAAACCTTTAGCTAACATGCTAACATTGGCATCACTTTACTGAACTGATTTACTTTCTGAAGAACAAAATAAACCTTTAGCATTTTCTGCACATGAATTAATTTAAAAAGCTGCTGTTTTCCCAACAGTGTGAACAAATGACCTGTCAGTTATTTTAACCTGAACACGTTAATACAGTAACACCCTTCCTCACACACACACACACACACACTGTGTGCTGCCAGTCTGTCCACGTCTCTGCATTATTACCCAACATTCTCTCTGTTTTCCTAAGAACCTGCCAGGAAATGAGTTTTATAAAGCTGGAAAGCCGACACACACACACACACAGAGAGAGAGAGAGAAAACCCAAAACATCCTGAAGAGACTAAGTGGGGCCAGACAAACGCTCACACACACACTTTAGTGGAAGAACAATGCGAGTGTTTGAACCGTTCTGCCCTGAACGACCGGTCACTGGAGAATGTGAGGGAATGTGAGGGAGCGTCAGGCGTGGAGGGAGTGGTCAAGTCACTGAAACAATGCTCCAACACTCTCACACCTTTGATAAGCTCCTGAAAACAGCAGCCTTCGAGCTAACGCCGCCTCTGGGCCAGGAAGTCGAAGGAAACAGAGAGGGACAAGGTGGAAAGCCTCTGTTTCACACACACTGGACACAGGTTTGTCCTGGGAACGGAGACCAACCCTGGACCAGACGTGGACCAACCCTGGACCAGACGTGGACCAACCCTGGACCAGACGTGGACCAACCCTGGAGACACGTGAAGGCACACGAAAAGGATGAATCTTCACAAACGTGTCGGTGAAGAGGAGGAAGACGTGAAGAAGAGTCGGTGGACTGGACGTCAAAGTCTACTTCTGCTGGTCTTCAGGGTCACAAAAGGTCAAAGATGAAAGAAATTGAGAGTCAGGTCAACAAACACCACACTGGTCCTCATTGAGGACAAACGTCCTCGTGGACAGGTGAGCAGGTGACCCAACATGTGACTAGACGTCCCCGAGTCCAGACCAAAGTAAACAAATGTCACTGTTATTCCAGGGTTAGGTGTGCTGCCCCCCACTGGTCAAAGATCTGACCAACAACAAATTAAATGATACTCAAGAATCAACGTTAGCAACAAAAAAAATACGTCTCTTTAATCGTCAAGAGATTATGTTTCATGTGTCGTTGACAGTTAATCGAGAAACAGTGACATGGACTAACAGGTATATAATCCTAATCCATTAAAGAAATGAACATGAAGAAAGTGACATGTGCTGCAGAAGAGGCTAACCCTCAACATGGACTGGACTGGAGGTGATAATCTGGGATAATCTGTGATAATAATCTGAGTCACACTGAAGGAAAACAATCTGACTCTCACAGAAGAGGCAGGAATTTAAACATGTTTCTAATCCTGACTGAATCTGACATGTTAATGTTAAACATGTTAATAAATTATTTTAAACAGAACACATGAAAAAATATATTATTTTAATCTCAACACGTGAAGAAATTCACTGTTTTTTAAATTGAACACATGAATAAGTTTTTTTTTAATTTTTATGACATAAAAACAAAATGACTTAAGTTAAAACTTTATATTTCTATTCATTTGTTTCAATTGATTTCATGACACTGTATTTTTGGTTTTTGTCACCATGTGGAAAATGTTTGTTTAGGTTTTGGTGAATATGTTATTTTACACCAATAACATGAGAAAAGCTCAAGCTCTCAATATAGAAGCTAATGAAAGTTAAAAAAAACACTGGTTTCGATAAGTTTTCCATGAATAAAGTTTTTTTTAAATAAAAGAATGAGTAATATGTCAAAATAAAACTGTTTCATGTTTAAAATGACTCTCAGTCGTATTGAAAGGATAATATTCACCAAGTTGAAGTTTTAGTTTTAGTCTCATCTTTGTTTTTTCTCTTACCTGCAGTGAAGTTGCTGTGAGACGATCGTGGTCCACAGACAATAAACAAAAACAGTGTGTTACTGCATATATACACGTATATATATATACACAGGAGACTGGAGTGAAGAATAAGAGAGAGAAATGAGGAAGAGCAGCTTGTCTCTCTGGTTCCTGTGATGAAGATCGTTAACATCATCAGAGTCACCTGTGACCGTTAACCACAAAATGTCACATAGTTAAGACTGAACAGAAACATCTCCAGTGAGATTTGACCTTAGTTAAGAGCAAAGGTGTCATAGTTCAATATCTACCACATTTATTGATAAAAGCCTTTATTTTACTGGTCTTTGACGAGTGTCAGACAACCTCACAATAACAGACAGTAAAACAAAGAATCAGGAGGCTAAATTAACAGGTCAACATTCAAAATCCTTTTCTATCGTTTCTGTTGTGGAGTTGAAATGTTTCGTTGGAGGTTGATGAAGCTGCACGTGTGGAACGGTCGTCGTCTCAATCCAACACGGATGTTTTTACACACAAGTGAAACTAAAGTGTGAAGCCTGTGTGCTGAAGAAAGCAGCTCGGACCTGTGGACGGTCCGCCTGCTTTCAGGACGTCGAGTCAAGTCGCGTGTCTTGTGTCACGCGTGCGTGTCACACAGAGACACGCGTGTCTTGTGTCACGCGTGCGTGTCACAGGGAACTTTCCATTTCCACTGGACAGTTTGAGCAGCAGCAGAAAAACTACTGTGACGACAAACATGATCCATTTGTTCCTGTGAGGGCTCCTCTTCATCCTCATCATCCTGAACATGTGACGCTGCTCACACACATGCATGTCTTTACTGCAGCACTGTCTCTGATTCAGACTTTTATAGATAATCCACACTCCTGTCAGCTCTGTTAAAGGGATAATTCATGTTTTTAAAAACCAGTGCAGCGGACTGCAAGCAGAGACGCAAGGAATTTGTGGAATCAAATCTACATCAGTTTAAGTCTACAATATCTTCAGATCATGTTCACGTCTTTATGTCACTGTCAGACAGACTTTTCCAACAGGAAAGTGAAGTTTGTAAACCACTCACTCTCCCACACCAAAGTCCATAGAGAAAATCAGTGATTTTAGCTCACAGGGACACAGGAGTTGTTGATCCACTGCTGCCTCCATCACTAAGTTCAAATGTCTTATTTTTTGAATTCGGCATATAAAATCCTTTGTTCAGATTGACCTCAGTGACACAAAGTGACCACACGAGGCAGCAGTAGACCAGCAGCTCCTGTGTCCCTGTGAGCTAAAATCACTGGTTTTCTCTATGGACTTTGGTGTGGGAGAGTGAGTGGTTTACAGAGTCAGTTACAGAGACATTGGTGTGAGTCAGCGTCTCATGGCGTCTCATAGAATCAGTGTGTTCTGGACGCTCGGTGAGTTCAGAGAGGGTTCAGAATATTTGATTACTGGTGTGATGACGTCCAGTGGGACAGATCACGTCTCCAGGTTTTTCTCACTAAGTTGTCAAAGCTAATCTTAAACCTGCACCAACCATTTTCATTCATCATGTCAACAGGGGATCACATGACCACGTTCAACGGGTGACGACAGACCTCGCAGTCACAGGTGAATCCAAGTTTGCTCACAGACAGATGACGATGATGATGACGAAGGCTCTGAGTCAGTGGCTTTAAAGCAGCTCTCTGATTGGTTCATGGCTCCTTCATGTGTTTGATGTTCTTCTGTTTTACATCTGTGATGTTTCTGTCTCCTTTAAAAACCTTCGTGATGTCAGAGCCAAGACTAAGGATTAAACCGGTGCAGATGTGGATGCTCTGTAATCCGATCACTCACATCAGTCACAGGTCCAAACCTTGATCTGATTACTTTTATTCTGAATAAAAGTGCTGCCAGTGTCTTTGTGTTTTTGTTTGGAATGATGAGTTCTGTGAGTCAAAGTGTGTGTGTGTGTGTGTGTGTGTGTGTGTGTGTGTGGATTATGTTGTTACATGAGCAGCAGCAGAAACAGCAAACTGTGACTGAAGCTGTGGGAAACTTTAGAAACAACCTGAGGAGAAGCCCAGAGTCAGAGACACTTCAGTGACGAGGAGATAGAGTTGCATTCCTTCACACACACACACACACGTGCGCGCACGCACACACACACACACACACACACAGAGAGACGTGATCTGACACTTGAGGGTGTAGGACGACACCATGATTCTGTCGATTACCACATAGAAATGTTTTCTCTGCTCTGTAATGAGCTGCGAGACAATCACTGACCTGAGAACAGGATGAAGCACATGAGGTCAAGTTACCGAGAAGAACAAGAAGAAGAAGAAGAAGAAAAGTGTAGGAGAACCAGAGAGAAAGTTAAAATCACAGAGGTTCTTAAAAAGAAAGAAAATAAAGGTACATTTGTGTTTTCTGATGCAAGTGTCTGTGTAGATTCTCATTCAAATGAACTTAAACTCATTTAAATTAACACAAAGACCACTGTGGTGGACAACTGGAGCTACAGTGACCTCTGTCCACATTTACCAAAGCTTAGCTGACTGGAGAAGACCAAAGACGAGTGGAGAAGACCAAGGACGAGTGGAGAAGACCAAGGACGAGTGGAGAAGACCAAGGACGAGTGCAGAAGATGACTGGGGAAGACCAAAGACGAGTGGAGAAGACCAAGGACGAGTGGAGAAGATGACTGGGGAAGACCAAAGATGAGTGGAGAAGACCAAGGACGAGTGGAGAAGATGACTGGGGAAGACCAAAGACGAGTGGAGAAGACCAAGGACAAGTGGAGAAGACCAAAGACGAGTGCAGAAGACCAAGGACGAGTGCAGAAGACCAAGGACGAGTGGAGAAGATGACTGGGGAAGACCAAAGACGAGTGGAGAAGACCAAGGACGAGTGGAGAAGATGACTGGGGAAGACCAAAGACGAGTGGAGAAGACCAAGGACGAGTGGAGAAGACCAAGGACGAGTGGAGAAGACCAAGGACGAGTGGAGAAGACCAAGGACGAGTGGAGAAGATGACTGGGGAAGACCAAAGATGAGTGGAGAAGACCAAGGACGAGGCAGCAAAATGTAAAACTTCATCATCAGTGAGATCAGATGATGTGAGAATATGAGATACTACAAACACAAGCAGACCCTTTGTCATGAGTACTGTACCTAATAAAGTGACCAGAGAGTGTGAGGTGCATGTTCTCCATCAGTTTTAGTTACACTGTTCAAATGAAGGGAAGTCAGTGCAGTGTCCAGGTGTGTAGGTGTGTAGGTGTGTAGGTGTGTGCGGTGTGTGTCTGTGTGTGTGTCTGTGTGGTGTGTGTAGCTACAACAACTCTGTAACTTGAACCTCATGTGAATTCTCAGCAACAGGAACTGAGCTCAAGAATGAACTGAGTCATTAGTGAGCAGCTACAATACACTCATATTCCAACACACACACACACACACACACACACACACACACACACACTTAAGTTAATTGAGTGACACACAGGCTGAAAATTAAATCCACATGTTAAAAACAGTGAGACTCTCTTCCATCATCATCATCGTCGTCTCTGATTCTTTCTCACACAGATCATGTGACCAGAGAACCAGCTATGACTCGACACTGATGAAGACAGTGAGTCAGCGTTGGCCGCCATGACACCCGTGACCCCTGAGGTGACCCCTGAGGTGACCACCACGAGAGCCATTGATTCATCTGCTGAAAAAGGCAGAGAATCTTTCACCATAAAAGTCCAGTGTGTAAGAGTGAGTGACCTCTACAGGTGAGACTGTGGACTACAGTGGCCTTCTCCTCCTCCTTCTCCTCCTCTTTCTCCTTCTCCTTTGTCTCCTTCGTCTTCTTCTAAACCTCAGCTGGTCGACAGTAAACTCCTGTGGCTGCTCTGTCTTTGGGTGAACTTGTTAAAACATGATGATGATGATGAAAACCACAGGGTTTCTAATTTAAAAAGCTGAAACACAAACGTGTAAAATAGTGAAGCAGCAGAAGGAAGAGGAGGAAATGAAAACACAGACCAGCTGATCAGCTCAGTGACATCGTTTAGTCAAACAGAAATTTACATAAATTAACTCACGTGTCAGGATTTTATTTTCAGTCCTTTGACAGTGGCTTCATTAAAACTGATGTGTTTTGTTTGAATTTCATGTGAGCGTGTGATTGTCATGTTGTCACTCTGTGTGTGTGTGTGTTCTTGTATTTGCTGCAGAGTGAGGACATTTTGTCTGGTCCTCACTTCTTTAAAGGGCTTTTTCAGGGTTAAGACCTGGTTTTAGGGTTAGGGTTAGGCATCTAGTTGTGATGGTTAAGGTTAGGGTAAGGGGCTGGAGAATGTATGATGTCTATGAGGGTCCTCACTATGATAGAAGCACAAACATGAGTGTGTGTGTAAAACCATTCTCTCTCTCTCTCTCTGTGCCACAAATCTCGACCGTCCAGAACAAAGAGGATGTTTCTGGAAGTTTCCCAGGCTCTGGTGAAGTTTTAATGGAGTGTGTGTGTGTGTGTGTGTGTGTGTGTGTGTCCTTCACCCTGCAGCTACATCAGCTGCAGCAGCAGGAGGAGGAGGAGGAGGAGGAGGAGGAGGAGGAGCATCCATCAGCTCTGTCTCTGTCTGGACATGCAGTGAAGGCTGGAGGGCAGACACCTTCACCTCCTTCTTCCTCCTCCTCCTCCTCCTCGTCTCTCTGCTCTCAGATCATGCGTGTCCTCCTCTTACATGTCTCTCTCTCTGTGTCTGTCTTTCTCAGGTGGAGCAGAGAGACAACATGGCAGACGGAGGGAGCGTGTGATTTGTCTCTCGTACAGAAAATAATCCAGACTGTGAAAATTTCCACTGATTTTTCTTCTTTAATCCTACAGATTTGAAAGTGGCTCCAGCAGCTGTTTGTGTTTTTAAAGCCAGAATGAAGAAAAAGAATAATAATGATAAGAATAATAATCCACAGTTGTGATTGTCAGCTGTGCAAATAAAGCTGGACTCAGTTGTCCTTCTCTTGGTAAAGAGACAAAGGTGCGTTTGGGGCGTGGCCTCCTCTGGTCCACAGAGGACGAGCAGGACGAGGACGAGGGACGAGGACGAGGGACGAGGACGAGGGACGGGCTCAGTTGAAGAGGATGGAGTCTGGGTCTCTGTTTGCGATCTGAGCCATGTGTTTCAGGATGTCCTTCTTAGTGATGATTCCCAGCAGCTTCCTGCACCAAACACAGACACACTCATCACTTCATGTCCTTTATCTGCTCACTGGTCTACAGAACCCGGGTCTGATCCAGGTCTGAACCCCGGACTGAACCCTGGACTGAACCCTGGTCCAGACCTGGGTCCAGAACTCTCTCTGTTCTTTGTGCGGATCTACAGTCTGTATCATCATAATGATTTAGTCTTTACATTATCGCATTATTGATTCATTTGACGATTATTTTCTTAATAAATCAATTAGTTTCATCCATAAAATGTTAATTTTTTCTCCAAACCCCAAAATGAAGGACTTCTTTTCATTGGATGCAAAATGCTCCAACTATTTAATGATGGAAGAACATTCTTAAAATGAATTCATGTTCAGAATAAATGTACTCACTTTTTAATCAATTCCAACATAATTCTGAATTTCAGCTGCATATGTTTTGTCTTTAGAGAGTTTGTGGACAAAACAGGACATTAGAAAAAGATGCATCAATGAATAAAGCAGTGCAGTTGTCATTCCACATGTATGTTGAAGCGTCATTCCACATGTATGTTGAAGCGTCATTCCACATGTATGTTGAAGCGTCATTCCACATGTATGTTGAAGCGTCTCATCAGGTGATGTTTGTGTCACGTTTCTTCTGACAGACCTGAGAAACTTCTTCTTCTTCTTCTTCCTCATCTTTGAATGAATCATTTTCATCACATGGAAAAACAAACTCATCACCAGGACGCTGCACAGAAGCTCCTCCTCTTCCTCCCCTTCCTCCTGGTCTGTCATGTATCAGTGACATGGATGTTTTCAGATAAAGCTCACAGACCTTCTCCTCCCTCCCTCCCTCCCTCTCTCTCTCTCTCTCTCTCTCTCCATTAACCCTGATGCTCCCTCGCTCCTGCTCCCAGGTTCTCGTCCACATCCATCTTCTTCTCCACACTGACTGACCTCAACATATCTCACACTAATGTCTTCAGGAGTGGGAGTGTGCTCACTTTACATGTCCATCTGTCTTCTCTCACGTCTTTTAGTCTCTCTCTTGTTTTCTTTAACGATAAGTGAAAGCAAACATGTGCGTGTGCACGCGTGTGCGTGTGTGCACGCGTGTGCATGTGCGTGTTCTCACCCGTTATGTGTGACCAGACACTGTCGAAGACCCAGTTTCCTGAAAATGTCCACAGTGATGTCCATGGGCGTGTGGTCAGTGACGGTGAAGGGGCTCAGGTCCATGATTCCTCGCAGACTCAGAGGGGGCGGGGCATCAGCGGCGTGGTACGGAGCATGCTCGCTAAACACCACCTGTGAGGCGCTGACCACGCCCTCCTGGCGTTTGCGAGCGTTGTCTGACAGACGAGGACATTAAAGTGAGTCACTGGTCAAAGCTGGACATGAGTTTGATTAGAGTGAAGAGAAGGAGCAGAACTGACCTATAGATATGAGCAGGTCTCTTCTGAGGACAAAACCCACCAGTCTCTGAGAGTCCTGAGACACCACCACAGGAAAACCACTGAAGTGTGTGTTTTCTACCAAGGCCTGAGGACACACACACACACACACACACACACACACACACACACACACACACACACACACACACAACATTCTATTACACAGGGTTAGGTTAAGGTTAGGGTTAGGATACTAGTAATTATGGTTAAGGTTAGAGTAAGTCTGCAGGAAATGAATGGAAGTTAATATAAATGTCCTCTGTAGTCATGGAAACCAGTGTGTGTGTGTGTTCTTGTACTTGCTACAGAGTGAGGACATTTTGTCAAAGTGAGGAAATTTTGTCTGGTCCTCACTTCTTTAAAGGTCTTTTCAGGGTTAAGTTAGAATTGGGTTTAGGTTAGGGTTAGGCATCTAGTTGTGATGGTTACGGTTAGGGTAAGGGGCTAGAGAATGTATGATGTCTATGAGGGTCCTCACTATGAAACATGTGTGTGTGTGTGTGTGTGTGTGTGTGTGTGTGTGTGTGTGTTGGTGGTCGTACCTCCACCTCCCCCACAGTCATGCCCTCCTGGGTCAGTGTGTGTGTGTGTGTGTGTGTGTGTGTGTGTGTTGGTGGTCGTACCTCCACCTCCCCCACAGTCATGCCCTCCTGGGTCAGTGTGGCCAGAGCAGGGTCTGACCTCCTGGGCCTCATCACGTCCACAGCCAGGCTGCTGTGCTCAAACTCTTCTTTGGGCTCCAGGAACGGGTAACCGTTCAGTCTGATGTGAGCCTGTACAAGAAAACACATCATCATCATCGTCATCGTCGTCGTCGTCGTCTCCATGTGAGGGGACACGCGTGGACACGTGTGTGTGTGACGTATGTGGACAGACGGACACGGGTTCCTCACCTCGTAGATTCCTTCTCTTCCAAAAGCGTCTGCCACCCATTTGCTGGTCATGGTGGCGGCCATGAGCGGGACGATGTACTCCAGGCCGCCGGTCAGCTCGAACATGATGACGACCAGGGACACGGTCATCCGAGTCACCCCCCCTGAGAGGACGACCAGGGACAGGGCTGTCATTTTGACTGTCACCTCAGTTTTAAACCCATGGAAAAATGAAACGCAGTCGAAAATGACCCTTTTTAAATGTTCCATTCATTTAAACTAAGCACGTGGAAACTGCCTCACTGACTGAACGACATTCATCAACCGTACGTCAACACAGCAATAAAAACATAAATAATAAAAAGCCTTTGTGCATCAAAACAATGAACAATAATAAAGAGGAAATGATCAGCAGCAAAAAGCAGCTGTGATCAAAATTATAAAAAGAGGACAAAATAGTATTTGTATTTTAGGACACAAACAGCTGTTGGGTAAATTCTTTCTGAATTTACAAAGAGAGAAAAACATAAATCTGCATTAATCTGAATATTTAAACAAAACATATTTCTTTATTGTGGTTTAAACACAAAACAACACTTTATTCTCATCATCCTTTAAGATGTAATTATTTTACTACCCAAAAAGTCAAAACTGTGACCTGGGTCTAATATTTACTTTAACACTGAATGTTCACTAAAGTAACCTGTAACACGTGAGAATTTAAAACCAGAATGAAATTAAGTTTAAAGGAGGAAATGATTCATATTGTCAGTAACTGACTCGTAAATATGTTCAGTAAAACAATAAACACAGAAACATCCAACAGCTGAATGAGCTCAGGTTTAAGAGACTTTTATTTTAACAAATTTGGGGATTTGGACAAAAATAATCCCTGATATAAAAGTTACTACACAATCAATGTTGCTGCAAATCCAAACAAAGTCACTCAACATAACATGAGACAAAGATGTCTATATTTATTTCACTTTTTATGTGTATGTCTATGACTTTATGTTGTGATTTATTAAAAGAGTGTGTGTTACATGTTGGTGCAGTAATGAAAGTCCAAACATTCAACATGGCGCTGGATCGCTTTAATGTGTGCTTTTTAATAAAAAATAAATATATATATAAAATTATTCCAGGACGTGTGAAGGGCGTTCAATGGGGCTTCAATGGGAAACTGTGTGTAAATCAAGCAGCTGCAACAGTGTGTGTGTGTGTGTGTTCTTGTACATGCTGCAGCCAACACCCGGGCAGACCTGTGCTGGCCGCAGGATTTGTCTCCACATCACAACATCCTGTTTCAGCCGTGTTGTTTTAGTGTTAAAAGTCTTTTGGCCAAAAATCAAAAATGCATATTTTGGCCATTTTTGGTGCATCTCTAGCCCTGACCCTGACCCCGACCCTGACCCTGACCCTGACCCTGACCCTAACCCTAACCCTCCTTAACCTAACCCTAACCTCAGCCTAACATTAAAACATGTCTTTACCTTAAAATGGAGTCATTTACGTTATGGGGACTTGATTTTTGTCCCCATAAGGAAGACAAGTCCCCATAATGTGAGTGTGGAGACACATTTAGGTCCCCACAACATGAGGAAGACCAGTCCCCATAAGGAGACAGTGGAAACAGATTTAGGATACCGTTTATGATGAGGACAGAAGTGAGTCTCACCTAAACACGCGGCAGCTCCGACCATGGCGTAGAGTCCTGGAGTGATGCAGTCTGCTCCTGGAGAACACCAGCCTCTGAAGATCAACCAGTCATGGTGGTAGTAAGCCAGCTGCTCCATACCTACACCCAGCAGTCTGCCAGCGATGGCTCCCACCGCCATGCTGGGGATGAAGAGGCCCGAGGGAACCTGACGACAAAAGATCATCAGGTCAACACAGGTGATGGATCACAGTCATGACAGGAGAGTAAAACATCTGATCAATAACCACAACGCAGTGGGAATTAAAGACACATAAATAGGTTCATATAAACAAAACAATAATGCAACACAGACAAATAAAGAGTTTGCTGATAACAGAAAAAAGTGGCTAAAATCAAAGAAGAGATCAATGAAGAAAATAAAGTAAATAAATAAGAATACAAAAATAACTATTGAGCAGTTGAAGTTAGTCACATCAGTCGAATTTAAAAACTGTGTCAACTTTTCTTTTCAACGTGACATGATCAGGCCTGACACAAACCAAGTGTCAGCCACTTTAAGTGATTTTTATGAACAACAGGTGAAAATAAGAGAGAAATGAAGGTCTGTAGAGAAGCTCGGTGATGCTGTGAGATAACTACAGCAGAGGAGAGAGTGTGTGAGGAAGGTGTCAAACACTGCGTTCCACTGAAGATGAAGCGCTGTGGGAATGTTACACTGTGACTCTTTTACATGGGAGCTGTGTTACACATGCTTTTACTCTCAGTCCCTGAGGTTGTTGATCATCTATGAGAGACAGTTCACTCCTCACACACACACACACACACACACACACACACACACACACACGAAGGTCCTCGTCACATGATGAACGTAAACAAACTCCATTCTCACTTAGAAGTTGATTAAAACAATATTAAATCACTGTGACTCAGTTTAAAGATGCTGCGATAAAGCGATTATTGCTTTGTCTGGAAAACAATCTTCTTTAATCCGTGTGTAAAGCCCACAGCCATTTTGTTTCCCTTTAACTTGATCGTGCAGTCAACCACACAATGATGAGTCATGTTATTGTGAATCGGCACATTAAAACCTGCAATGCTTCAGAGTTTCAACGACGCTGCATCTGGAGAAACACTGTTCCAGACACATGTTGTCAGCAGCTGCTCCACTTCATCCACACACTCACCCACACACTCACCCACACACACACACTCACCCACACACTCACCCACACACTCACCCACACACACACACTCACCCACACACTCACCCACACACTCACCCACACACACACCCACACACACACACACCCACACACTCACCCACACACTCACCCACACACACACTCACCCACACACACACACTCACCCACACACACACTCACCCACACACACACTCACCCACACACTCACCCACACACACACTCACCCACACACAGACAACAGGACTGTCTATGTTTATCCACTTAACAACAGACTCAGCTAATAAAATCTATGCTATCTTACAAATATGTTCACGTCTTTATCTCACTGTCAGACAGACACCAAAGTCCATAGAGAAAATCAGTGATTTAGCTCACAGGGACACAGGAGCTGCTGGTCTACTGCTGCCTCGTGTGGTCACTTTGTGTCACTTGCCCTAACCTTAGTATAGGTTTTCAAAAGCTGAACCCATAAAACAAGACATTTGAAGTTACTGATGCGGGCAGCAGTGGACCAGCAGCTCCTGTGTCCCTGTGAGCTAAAATCACTGATTTTCTCTATGGACTTTGGTGTGGGAGAGTGAGTGGTTTACAAACTTCACTTTCCTGTTGGAAAAGTCTGTCTGACAGTGAGATAAAGACGTGAACATGTTCTCTGTGTGTGTGTGTGTGTGTGTGTGTGTACAAACCTTCATGCCAAAGGTGATGACAGTGATCAACATCTTGAAGATTAAAGCCAAGGCCAGCTGCCACAGAGCTGTGTAAAGACCTTCACCTGCTGGACGGTCAGCCAGACTGTTGCCCACACCCGTCTCTGATGTGTTGGTGGGCTGCAGGAGTGTGAGCGGACAACTGTTAAAGCTCACAATCACGCATTCAAGTATAGAAACAAGCAAAAGTCACGACCAAACTGAGAAGACAAAGCTGATGGAGACACATTTCCCTCAATGTCAGACAGAATTAGCAAATACATGATATAAATAAATTTGTGTATAGATTTTTTTTTAATCTGGTGTAGGACCACACTTTTAGACGTCACTTCTTCACGTTACATTAGAAACAGCAAATAAAGGAAAGGTAAACGAGTTTGGCTTTAGTCAGCAGTTTAAATATCTCACGCACACAAAAATGAAACATGACATTTATGAGACTTCACTTTTAAGAATGATTCAGACTAAATGTGTTTTACTTTTCTGAACTGCATTTATTTCATTATGAAGTCACTGTTACACACTTTTAAAGTCTTTAAGGTCTTAAAATGATTATTTTACAGTAATGAAAGTGGAGGATAAAATATGTTTTTTGGACTAGATTCAAACATATTTCCATATAGCAGCTGATGTTCTGGTTGATCTGATGGTAAAGGATAATCTGTTAATTTATGGGATTAAAGCAGGAGAGTGTGGATTACACAGTGACACACACACACACACACACAGTGATGAGCCGACCTGTTGGTAGCCGCACAGCTGAGACGAGTCGAGCAGCGAACAGTCGTTGAACAGCTCGGAGATGAGCTCCGCTCCACTCATCCTGGTGTAGCTGTTCGGGAAGGCCAACAAGGCGGTTACCGCGGTAACCACCAGCACCTCAATGACAGAGTACCGACCCAGTCGAGTGGTTTTACCTGAAAGAAAAGAGGGTGAGTCACAGGTGAGGAGAACGGAGGAGAAGGCAGCAGGGGTGACGTCTACAACACTCACGTATCCTGCACCACGCTATGTTGGCCTTGATGAACAGCGCCCCCCAGAGGCCTCCAAAGATGCCCAGCAGGATGAACGGAGCCAGCTCCACCAGGTGCCAGGGAGCGTGGAACTCCACGTAGAACAGAACCAGACGACTGTTTCCAAACGGGTTAATGGAGCGAAGAGTGAAGGCTGCGACCAGAGCGGCGAAGAAGGAACGCCACAGAGTTTTCAGAGGGAAGTAATAACTCACCTGGAAGAGAGAGGATAAATGATGACCTCGGACGATAAAGATAACAAAGAGCAGATATCTTCAACAAGAAAAACTGCTTTATTTTGCCAAATAAGCACCTGCAAACAATAAAATAATGAAATAAGGAAACATTAAAACTTCAATGTGAATATTTACTACATGTAATAATAAGAAGAAGAAAAGGGAGGAAATATGGCCACAACTACAAATCATGAAGAGGTAAGAAGTTAAATGTACAAAACTCAAGCTAGGATTTATGTGCTTTCATGGACTAAACTCTGAATTTTCTGATTAGTTCATAAAATTGGCTCATATTTAATATTTACATGCCGATTTCTTTTGGAATAGTGACACAGTTCTCTGAAATATTCTTACTCTACTCTATAATTCTTTATTATTTATCTATACAAATTCATCATATTAACTTTCTTACAGTTTGGGCTCAATACTGCCCTCTGTGGTCCAAATACAGCCCTAACTCTGAAAGTTCCCCTGGATGTCTGAGCGAAAATGGATTAAAAAGCTGCTGAGTCTTGTTTATTTCCTGAAACTAGGTGAGTCAGGAGTCACATGAGGTGACACACTAGTAAAAATCAATTTATTCTCTGGCTGTAATGAAATAAAAACTCATGAGAAACAGGTTTGAGTTGATCCAGTTTAACTTCTCTCTAATGAAACCAGTGTGGTGCGGTTTCATCAGTGAAAGCTTGGAGTCGCAGCAGATGTGAGTTAATACTGTGGATTAACAGATAATGAGTGAGAAAAGTGTTGGATTAAGGACGGGACTCACTTCCTCCAGACTGAACAGGACGCCTCCTATAGGAGCGCCGAACGCCACGGACACGCCGACGGCAGCTGCGGCCGATAAAACCTACACAACAACAACAACAACAACAAAAACAACAACAACAACAAGGTTCATGTCTGAGTTTATGACTGTTTCCACACGAGTGGTTACAAAAAACAACGACCTGTTTTCATTTGTGACAGAGAAAAGTGTGCAGCGACTTAGTTTGCTGTCTTATGTTGTCAGTGACACTGAGATGATCGGCCTGTGGAAGCACACGGGCACACGGGCACACGGGCACACGGGCACACGGACACACGGGCACACGGGCACACGGGCACACGGACACACGGACACACGGGCACACGGGCACACGGGCACACGGGCACACGGACACACGGACACACGGACACACGGACACACGGACAAACAAACAAACAAACGGGCACACGGACAAACAAACAAACGGGCACACGGACACACAGACACACGGGCACACGGACAAACAAACAAACAAACGGGCACACGGACACACGGGCACACGGGCACACGGGCACACGGGCACACGGACACACGGGCACACGGGCACACGGACACACGGGCACCCGGGCACCACACCTACCTCCCTGCGCTTGGCCTCGTTCTTGCGGTATTTGGTGAAGAGATGACAGAGAATGTTGGCGCAGCAGCAGGCGACGTGGACCAGAGGGCCTTCTTTTCCTAAACTCAGGCCCGAGGACACGGCCAACACCAGGGTGATGGTCTTCACGATCAGGGTCCACTTGCCCAGGTAACCACGGATGATGAAGCCACTGAGAATGGTTTTAATCTGAGAGATGAGGAGGACGTGTTTGTTTATGTGACGGAGGAGTCCGTTTAGATATGAGCTTATAACCAAGACGAAGAGAGCGTAAACATTGATGGAAGAAAGATAAGTTTGTGTTCTCTGTGTTTTTCTTTCCAATAAGTGGATAATGTGATGGAGAGAGGCTGCTGACCTCTGTCTGACCTTTACAGTGAGCAGACGAGAAGGAAAACAGCAGCGGATCACACCAAAGATACGACAGGGCACACGGGTTTGTGTGTCTTTATCTACATCTATACACATGAAGTGAGTCTGTGGGTTTGAGCTCAGTCACGTTTTCAGAGGGAAAACAAATCTCCATCAAACTTTCTCCACAAAGTGAGTCCAGAGAAGGTTAAAGTTATTTTAACAATAACAATCATCATGATGTAAATCAAACAAATCCTGTTGTTTCTCCTCATGAGCTCTTATTTAACAAAATATAACTGCAAAAATAACTGAAAATCCTGTTTATCCTGCTGAAACCCTGTCAGAGAACAACCACGTAAAACTAAACAAAAACTGTAACAGTGAGAAATGAAATGTAGAGTGAAGAAAAACAGGAAGATTAGAACTTGATAAGATAAAAATAAAGATTATATTGTCCTAAACTGAGGAAATTCACTTGTTAAAGGAGGGAAACACAGACAGGTTTAGGATTATTCCACGGATTATAGTTTTAAAGTAGAGTTTTGTGACAGTGTTGATTATTGAGCGGGTCAGCTGACCTCAGGTATTCCTGAACCACAGGCGTACGGAGCGAAGGCTCTGACCAGCGTCACAGCCAGGAAAGAGAAGAGCAGAGCCCAGAAGATGTACATCAGGTAGTTCACTATGTAGGCAAACGCACCCTGAAACACAAACACACACACGATGTACCAGGCATAAAGTGAATTTATCGACAGACAAACATTCAAAAAGTCAGAATGAAAATAAAACACGTCCACTTCTTAACTCCATCTGTTATTTCTTTAAGTCATGGCACATTCTGACCAGCAGATGGAAGCATAGCACTATTTCAGATCTTAGGAGTCAGTTACTGTCCTAGTGTTCACTGTTTCTCACATCTAAAGACAAACCATTTGATGAATATGAGTCACACAAGACGAGCCAATACATTTTTAAACAAACATTCACCATTTAAAATGATAATTCAGGATTTTTATAGTGAGGTTGTGACAATGTGAGCGCCCCCTGCTGCTGAGAAACCAGCACAAACAGGCAATTTTCTCCACTTAAGTGACTCACCTCATGAAATCTACTCCTCCGACAAGAAAGTGAAGTTTGTAAACCACATACTCTCCCACACCAAAGTCCATAGAGAAAATCAGTGATTTTAGCTCACAGGGACACAGGAGCTGCTGGTCTACTGCTGCCTCGTGTGGTCACTTTGTGTCACTGAGGTCAATCTGATTCAAGCATTTTAACAGCCAAATTTACAAGCTAAGACATTTGAACTTAGTGATGCGGGCAGCAGTGGATCAACAACTCCTGCGTCCCTGTGATGTAAAATCACTGATTTTCTCTATGGACTTTGGTGTGGGAGAGTGAGTGGTTTACAAACTTTAGTTTCCTGTTGGAAAAGTCTGTCTAACAGTGAGATAAAGACGTGAACATGTTCTGAAGATATTAAACTGAGGTAAATTTTATTACACAAGTCTTGGTAAGTGGATAAAATCAGTTTTTTCTTGTGTCTCCACTGACAGTTCTCTTTGAATCACACTTCATGATGAAATAGAGATGTCACGGCTCTTTCACTGTGGATTCTGGTGTTGGTGATGTCTTTTACCTCTGATGTTCCTGTTATGAGTTCAGCCCAGCTCTGCCACTGTGGACAGCGGTCTCTCTCCTGGAACGTGGTCTCCTTGGACTTCCAGCAGCAGTGCTCGTGGTTGAACCAGAAGCCAATGAGACACACGCCTTCCTTCATATCGGTGAGCCAGTGAGCCGTGATGTCGATGCCACCAGCCAGAGCGCCTGCAGAGGACCACAAAGAGCCAAACAACTAACATTTAGTTTGTGTCTGTGGTTTAATGTGAGATAACATCAACAAACAGACATCAGCATGTGTGTGTGTGTGTGTGAGTGTGGTGTGAGTGACCTACCTGCCATCAGTCCCACCAGCAGCATGAGCAGCCAGCCAGAGAAAGCATCACTGACACTGATCAGCAGAGCCAAAGTCGACTGTTTGCTCTTATTGGTGATCTGGAGAAGAATGGATCAATATTAAAAACTCATAATCACCATCATTATGAACATCTAAGTATATTGTATCTACATTAATTATTTTAAGGGTTTTTCTGGAGGTACACTTGATAAAATTGTTGTTCCCCTATGAAAATGTGTCATTGTCTTAAAAGTATTTCTGTTAAACAGAGCAAAGAATTTTTTAACACAACTTTTCCAAACATCCTTCTTTTATTCTGGTCAGTAACGTTCACTCTGGTCTTCTGGAGGTCGTTCTTCACCAGGAGCCACGTATGTTTTGGCTCGTCATTGTCGTGTTGGAAGACAAAGCGACGACCCAGACCCAGTTTTGCTGCTGACTGCTTCAGGTTTTCATCTCCTTGATTCCCAGTTGCAGAAGAGCTCTAGTTTGGTCTCATGTGACCAAAGGACCTGCTTCCAGGATGAATAATCTGTGTTCAAAATTCTTTGCTCTGTTTACCAGCACTTGGGAAACACCTTTAAACAATGCCATTTTCATAGGGGGATAATCATTTTGTCCTCAACTGTATTTCACATTTTTATGATGACTTTCAGAGTCAGCCAGCTGTTTGACAAAGTAACACACATAAACTTCAACCCTGCAGCTTCCATGAGTGAATATGTGCTGCACTGAAGAAGAACACATTCATTCTTCACCTGGTGTTAGTCACATACACAGAGTTAATCCTGTGAATCCTGCTCTCTACCTCTCTGTGTCTGTCCCGGTCCTTGCTCTTCTCTCTGACCCAGTCGATGGTGTTGAAGTCTTCGTAGGTTCCCACTCCAGGCAGTGGGTCGTCCAGTGGGTCCACCAGTTTGGCGGGGCTGTGACCGTTCATGTTGCCTGC
Organism: Brachirus orientalis; assembly: GCA_016785285.1. Taxonomy (NCBI): domain Eukaryota; kingdom Metazoa; phylum Chordata; class Actinopteri; order Pleuronectiformes; family Soleidae; genus Brachirus; species Brachirus orientalis. Next base: position 40,396 of record JAFBJR010000486.1, on the reverse strand, counting down.
TCTGCTGCCGCTGCTGTGCTCATCATGAACTCCTGACAGAGACAAGCACATGTCAGATGTTTAAAAAAGGATTAAAAGACAAGACTGACAAGTGTGATGACGGACGCACACGCAGAACCTGACGTCAGTGACACACGTTTTCTCACATATTAATATTACAGTTCACATTTCAGTGTGGTCCACCACAAAAAACTGCTCTCATTCAGGATTCGTTCATTGTCTCATCACAATGAACGTGATGAGACAGACGGAGCAGGAAGCAGGGACAGACCTGAGCAGGAAGCAGGGACAGACCTGAGCAGGAAGCAAGGACAGACCTGAGCAGGAAGCAAGGGCAGACCTGAGCAGGAAGCAGGGACAGACCTGAGCAGGAAGCAGGGACAGACCTGAGCAGGAAGCAGGGACAGACCTGAGCAGACCAGTTTGACTGGTTTTAAACCTTCACCAGCTCCAACAATAACAACGTCGGTGTCACAGTGTCACATTAAAACATTCATTTTATCCAGAGGCTTCTTATCATGTTAACATGGGTAAATGATGCTGCAGCAAACACAGTTCATTGTCCAGTGTGTCCAGTGTGTCCAGTGTGTCCAGTGTGTCCAGTGTGTCCAGTGTGTCCAGTGTGTCCAGTGTGTCCAGTGTGTCCAGTGTGTCCAGTGTGTCCAGTGTGTCCAGTGTGTCCAGTGTGTCCAGTGTGTCCAGTGTGTCCAGTGTGTCCAGTGTGTCCAGTGTGTCCAGTGTGTCCAGTGTGTCCAGTGTGTCCAGTGTGTCCAGTGTGTCCAGTGTGTCCAGTGTGTCCAGTGTGTCCAGTGTGTCCAGTGTGTCCAGTGTGTCCAGTGTGTCCAGTGTGTCCAGTGTGTCCAGTGTGTCCAGTGTGTCCAGTGTGTCCAGTGTGTCCAGTGTGTCCAGTGTGTCCAGTGTGTCCAGTGTGTCCAGTGTGTCCAGTGTGTCCAGTGTGTCCAGTGTGTCCAGTGTGTCCAGTGTGTCCAGTGTGTCCAGTGTGTCCAGTGTGTCCAGTGTGTCCAGTGTGTCCAGTGTGTCCAGTGTGTCCAGTGTGTCCAGTGTGTCCAGTGTGTCCAGTGTGTCCAGTGTGTCCAGTGTGTCCAGTGTGTCCAGTGTGTCCAGTGTGTCCAGTGTGTCCAGTGTGTCCAGTGTGTCCAGTGTGTCCAGTGTGTCCAGTGTGTCCAGTGTGTCCAGTGTGTCCAGTGTTACCAGTGTGTCCAGTGTGTCCAGTGTGTCCAGTGTGTCCAGTGTGTCCAGTGTGTCCAGTGTGTCCAGTGTGTCCAGTGTGTCCAGTGTGTCCAGTGTGTCCAGTGTGTCCAGTGTGTCCAGTGTGTCCAGTGTGTCCAGTGTGTCCAGTGTGTCCAGTGTGTCCAGTGTGTCCAGTGTGTCCAGTGTGTCCAGTGTGTCCAGTGTGTCCAGTGTGTCCAGTGTGTCCAGTGTGTCCAGTGTGTCCAGTGTGTCCAGTGTGTCCAGTGTGTCCAGTGTGTCCAGTGTGTCCAGTGTGTCCAGTGTGTCCAGTGTGTCCAGTGTGTCCAGTGTGTCCAGTGTGTCCAGTGTGTCCAGTGTGTCCAGTGTGTCCAGTGTGTCCAGTGTGTCCAGTGTGTCCAGTGTGTCCAGTGTGTCCAGTGTGTCCAGTGTGTCCAGTGTGTCCAGTGTGTCCAGTGTGTCCAGTGTGTCCAGTGTGTCCAGTGTGTCCAGTGTGTCCAGTGTGTCCAGTGTGTCCAGTGTGTCCAGTGTGTCCAGTGTGTCCAGTGTGTCCAGTGTGTCCAGTGTGTCCAGTGTGTCCAGTGTGTCCAGTGTGTCCAGTGTGTCCAGTGTGTCCAGTGTGTCCAGTGTGTCCAGTGTGTCCAGTGTGTCCAGTGTGTCCAGTGTGTCCAGTGTGTCCAGTGTGTCCAGTGTGTCCAGTGTGTCCAGTGTGTCCAGTGTGTCCAGTGTGTCCAGTGTGTCCAGTGTGTTACCAGTGTGTCCAGTTACCAGTGTGTCCAGTGTGTCCAGTGTTACCAGTGTGTCCAGTGTTACCAGTGTGTCCAGTTACCAGTGTGTCCAGTTACCAGTGTGTCCAGTGTGTCCAGTGTTACCAGTGTGTCCAGTGTGTCCAGTGTGTCCAGTGTGTCCAGTGTTACCAGTGTGTCCAGTGTTACCAGTGTGTCCAGTGTGTCCAGTGTTACCAGTGTGTCCAGTGTTACCAGTGTGTCCAGTTACCAGTGTGACCAGTGTGTCCAGTGTTACCAGTGTGTCCAGTGTGTCCAGTGTTACCAGTGTGTCCAGTGTTACCAGTGTGTCCAGTTACCAGTGTGTCCAGTGTGTCCAGTGTGTCCAGTGTGTCCAGTGTGTCCAGTGTGTCCAGTGTTACCAGTGTGTCCAGTGTTACCAGTGTGTTCAGTGTGTCCAGTGTTACCAGTGTGTCCAGTGTTACCAGTGTGTTCAGTGTTACCAGGGTCAGTGTCTTCCACCAGCTCCTCCTCGTCCAGCTGCTGCTTCCAGAATGTCCAAACCATCTTCCTCTCATTCCCAAAACAAACTCAGCCTCAGTGACAATCTGTCCACTCCTGTCTGTCCTGTCCACTCCTGTCTGTCTGTCCTGTCCACTCCTGTCTGTCCTGTCCACTCCTGTCTGTCCTGTCCACTCCTGTCTGTCCTGTCCACTCCTGTCTGTCCTGTCCACTCCTGTCTGTCCTGTCCACTCCTGTCTGTCCTGTCCACTCCTGTCTGTCCTGTCCACTCCTGTCTGTCCTGTCCACTCCTGTCTGTCCTGTCCACTCCTGTCTGTCCTGTCCACTCCTGTCTGTCCTGTCCACTCCTGTCTGTCCTGTCCACTCCTGTCTGTCCTGTCCACTCCTGTCTGTCCTGTCCACTCCTGTCTGTCCTGTCCACTCCTGTCTGTCCTGTCCACTCCTGTCTGTCCTGTCCACTCCTGTCTGTCCTGTCCACTCCTGTCTGTCCTGTCCACTCCTGTCTGTCCTGTCCACTCCTGTCTGTCCTGTCCACTCCTGTCTGTCCTGTCCACTCCTGTCTGTCCTATCCACTCCTGTCTGTCCTGTCCACTCCTGTCTGTCCTGTCCACTCCTGTCCTCTCCTGTCTGTCCTGTCCACTCCTGTCTGTCTGTCCTGTCCACTCCTGTCTGTCCTGTCCACTCCTGTCTGTCCTGTCCACTCCTGTCTGTCTGTCCTGTCCACTCCTGTCTGTCCTGTCCACTCCTGTCTGTCCTATCCACTCCTGTCTGTCCTGTCCACTCCTGTCTGTCCTGTCCACTCCTGTCTGTCTGTCTTGTCCACTCCTGTCTGTCCTGTCCACTCCTGTCTGTCCTGTCCACTCCTGTCTGTCCTGTCCACTCCTGTCTGTCCTGTCCACTCCTGTCTGTCCTGTCCACTCCTGTCTTGTCCTGCCTCCCTGCTCTCAGTGTGAGCTGTGATTGGTTCACTTATCTGAGGGAGAGCTGGTTTATGATTGGCTGAGTGATTCTGTGAGCTGATTGGCCTGTGTCAAAAATGAGATCACATGTTTAAAGGTCTTCTGAAATGATGATAGTTGTCTCAGGTGAAGAAGTAAACTGGGTCAGACTGAGGAAACACTTCAACTCTTTCTCTATGTTGACATGGAAACAATCGATAATGTTCTCATGTAAAACCTTCACCTCTGTGACTCTGTGACTCTGTGACTGTGTGACTGTGTGACTCTGTGACTGTGTGACTGTGTGACTGTGTGACTGTGTGACTCTGTGACTGTGTGACTGTGTGACTGTGTGACTGTGTGACTGTGTGTGTTCCAGCTGATTTACTGTGTACATTTAATGTAGATAGAGCTGCAGCTCAGCCGGAGTCTTGAAGACAGCAGTAAAGTCCACAAAAGTCTTGAGATAAGAAAACAAGTTTCTGTCTTACACAACTTCACTCAGAGTCAAAACTCCAGAGAAAGTGATTCATCAGTTTCTTCTTTCATCCGCTCAGAAGAAAACATCACATCACAGTCGTCATGTCTGCTGGATTTATTTTAGATCAGATTAAAAGAAGCAGAGTAAAATCATGATATGATATAAATCCTGCATTCCTGAGGGTTTGGGGTTAGAAAACTATTTTATTATACATTTTCACACGCACACACACACACACACACGCACACACACAGTGTGTTTCCATGAATTCTGAGGACATTACTTTCATTTCCTGGAGACGTACTCTAACCTTCACCTTAAAATGTAATCATTTACATCAGAGGGACTTGAGTGTTTGCCCCCATAAAGAAGACAATCCCAAGTTTGACCTTTGAACTCCTGACGTCTGGTTGCCATAGTAACTGTCATCTTGTGTGACCTGCTGCGACTGAACAGGTTTACTGAAGTCTCGACATCATCACTTTTACCGCTTCATTCACACACTTCCACACAGTGAAACAAATTTAAAAATAATATACATTTTATGATGAAGAGCCCGGAAAGGAACACAAGAACTTGTGAGGAGGAGGAGGAGGAGGAGGAGGAAGAGGCAAACTGAACTAATGTGGAAAAGGTTTAGAGACAAAATGTCCTTTTTAAATAAGTGAAAAACTCAAATCATCTGTTGCCTTACAAGGAATTTAATGGATAAACAAACAGATGATTCAATGACAACTTGATTTTATATTCATGATCTACAAATGTACTAAATTCCTTAAATTCAAAGAGGAATTTCCAACAACAACAACAACAAAGTGTTTCCCTTCCTTTAAAGGAACAAGGTGATAAGTAAACATGAGCACTAACGAATGAAGACACGCATGAGGAAAACTTTCTTCATCCTCACACGGACGAAAGACAAATGTTTACGACCACTGAGGTAAAAAACTGAGACTGATTTTCAAACTATAATCTCTACATAATAAAGTGTAAAAAGTGTAAAGTAAAACACAGAAGAAAAGAGAATTTTATATTTATTTTTATATTTTCTATGTGATGAGTAAATATCGAGTGTTGTTAAACATGTGATTAAGACCTTAAACCTGTCTTACAGCAAACAGTGTTTGGTGAACAGAAGCTTCAGAGCAGCTTCATGTTGATCTCATAACACAATAAAAATCAATAAAACTCTCCCCTGTAAAGACTGAAGGTGAATAACGACAGGACTAAAGCTTTACAGCTGCAATAACTGAACAGGAAACATGTGGCAACAAGGTCAAGTTAGTGAAACTGAGAACACAGTGTCTTCAGAGGAGGAAGAGACGGCACAATAAAGCAGAGGTAACCATGACTAAACACGACCGTACGACCAAAGCACTGCACAGTATTTCTGCTGCTTCAGTGTCTCACTGTGGAACAAACACAGGAAGTCACAGAAACTCCACCGTCTCACTGTCTCATCATCTTCATCTCCCTCAAACCACTGTGTCCGTTTTTCTCTGCTCAGAAAGACAGACGACTGAATGGAAAACACAGAAGGAGGAGGAGGAGGAGGAGGAGGAGAGGAAGAGGCTGGTGTGCAGACTTCCTTCCTGCTGCTGTCACAGCCTCATCTCTCTCTCTCTCTCTCTCTCTCTCAGTGAAGACGAGATGTTTGGTGTGACATCATCATCAGTGGTCAGTGACATCATCAGTAACCAGGCAGATGATAACAGTGCAGTAACACTGTGCTGCTTTGAAGAGCACATGACATGACGAGGGTTGGAACTAATGATTTTCATGTGTCACTTATTTTCTTCATTAATGAATCGGTGTCTGTTAAAGCAGGAAATGATGTTTTTGTTTTGTCCACAAACTAAAAATGATTCAGTTTGGATGATTTCTTTGTTTTATGGAGCAAAGAAACCAGAAAGTATTCACATTTAAGAAGCTGAAACTTCACAGAAACTGGTTTCAGCTATTAAAAAATAAAACACTTCAACTGAATGATTAATAATCAAAATAGCTGGATGTGTAGATCAAAGTTGATTGTGAGTCAGATCAATGGAAACACATGGTGAATGAGTGAATAAAGGATGAGGTTCATAAATCTGCAGCGTGAAAATGAATGCATGAATGCATGAATGCGTGAACATTCCTCCATGATTGGGTCTCAGTATCATTTTACTACAATAACAGCACATAGTGAGCACATGTGTGACCTGGACTGGACACACACTGGACACTTCCTTCAAATGTGTCCTCAGTCTCTCAGTGTCTCTCCTTCCCACACTCCCTTTTTAAAGACGACAAACGTCATAAAACCTCCTTCTAATGTTTGTTCTGTGAAACATGTGAACATAAATCTGAGCTTCAAGGTTGGGAAAACTCTGGACACAGAACAAATCTCCCACAGCCCATCTGCGGGTCCCGACCCGGTGCTTGGGAACCACTGCTTTAGACAGTCAACGTCACATGATGTCAAACCTCAACCTCAGTTTCCCACAGTGTCCAAACACTCAAGCTGTGATCTCCACCGGGCATCATCTCTGGACCAAGACCTTCAACCCCGAGGAACCTTACTTTGTTTTTCTCTGTGGCAAACACGGCCTTCTGGACAGAGACAGTTATTCGTTCAGAGTCTGAACTCGTCTGTGTTTGTAGTGTCTGACAGGCTTTGACATGAGAGATGACATCATCATCATCATCATCATCATCTGAGGGTCAAAGGTCCCAAAAATGTTGCTGTTTTTACGATGATCACGTCAACACAGGACGAGAGAGAGAGAGAGGAGTAACTTATTATACAGATGTATGACGGTGAGGAAGACCATGTGACTGAAACACACACACACGCACGCACGCACACACACACGCACACACACACACACACACGCACGCACGCACACACACACACACACAGCCTAAGCAGCTCCAGATTCATCTTATCAGTCAACAACAGCTTCAACGTTCTAACAGACAGAATCTGCTCTTCTCACATGAGGTCACATGACACTCATGCTCAAGTTCTCAACCAATTAAAAAAAACTGCTCTGAAAACACGCCTTCAATCCAATTTTAAATTAGCAATGTAGCGACATTAGCATTTGAGATGCTACAACATTACAGTACCTCGCACAACTAATGCTGACAACTGCACAGAGTTTTTACAGAGGAAGTAAAACCACAAGATGAATACATAATAACTTGAGCAAAACATCAAAACTCTTCTTTTCACACATCGTCCTAATTGTGGCTGTGCATCAGGCGAACAACGTGAACAAATGCTGCAGCCTTCTCCATGACAAACACAGTCTACTGCCACCTTCTGGTCAGGAGGTCATTCCCTCACACAGGACGCGAGCACACTCGACGCAGCGTCCTGATCAGACACCGTCCTTCGTGTCCAAACTGTCAGGTGTGAAGAGGACGCGGTACCTGAGTTGAGAGGAGGGACGTCGTCGGAGGAGGAGAAGTCCAGCGTGGCTCCTGCGATGTCCACCATCTCGTCATCGTCATCATCGCTGTCGAAGCTGCCGCTGCTGTATCCAGGCTTCTCCATGGCTGCAGATCCAGTCTACAGCACCAACAGAGCACAGGGCGTGATGATGACACAGACCGGGAGAGATCACACAACACCAGCTCGTTATTGAACACTACTGAAGGAACAGTAACATGACCCTTTAAAGAGCAGTAAAAACCAGGTTTACGTGATACTGGACCCTGCTGATATATACCTGGATATATGTACGATGTAAGACGTAGATATAATATAGCTTTAGCCTTATGGTTTCCACCTAGATCAGAGGAACATATCCACATCTGCCTTCACTGATATGTAGAGTTAAAAACTAAATTACAAGACGTTGACCTGTCATAAATAAAATGTGTAATTTCAGAGTAAAACTCACAAAACAATACATCACTACCACAATAAGACAGGAAATACCGTGGTGTGATACTGCGGTATTATCGTATCATAAAATGGAGATATCGTTGCATTTCAACACTTTTATTGTTATTATGAGAATGAATTATCTATTTGTGAAACCAGCCCATCCAGAAGTGAGACATTAAACCAGAAAACGAGTTAAAACCATGTCAAAGTAAAGTACAAAGTGTGTAAAAACACTTTCTTATTTTAACCGAACTCCTGCTCCTTCATCATCTTCTTCATCTTAAAGTGAACAAACATTTTAGACGCAGATAATCTGACGCTCGTTAGCTTAGCGCTAACAGAAGGAGCTCACGGTGTTAGCACCACCTAAAGACGCTTCAGGCCGCGTTTATTTGGATTAAAACAGTAGAAAGAGACGGTGAGATTACCTGTGCAGCTCAGCGAAGAACAAGAGTCATGTGACTCGGATTAACGTTTCAGGATTACAGCCGTAAACTTTCAGAAAAAACCCTGAGTCATTGTCCGTCGTCTCAAAAAAAAAAACGTAACGATTAAAACCGCGCCGAAGAAAAAAGCACAAGAGTCAAAAACGTCATGAAGACGCAAAGAAAATAGGAAATGTGGTAAAAAAAAAAAAACAAGATTAGGGACACTTCTGTGACACTTCCACACGGAAACTGCAAACGTCAAGCTCGCACTGCTCATCTGACAACTTCCGCTACAGGGCGACCGCAGCACAATCTTCACCGTGACCGAGTTTACGCGTTAATAATAACGGCTCATTCACGTATTCATCCGACATTTAACCATGAGTGTTTCTGAAACGCACGTGGTTCATATTTTATCTGCGTCCCCCTTTTCAAGCGGCGAATTATCCTGTTTTAATTTGGAAAACGAACGAGCGCATTTCCGGTTTGTGTATGTTCTCTCCCCTGCTTTGACACATGAGACAGGACGACAAGTTGATTCAAGAGCTATCGATTCTCTAACTGGGTCAGTGGAGCACAATCGAGTGTTTTCACATTTAAATATTTTTATTTTTCAAATAAAGTTCACGAAGGTATTCTTAATTAAATATACAACATTTAATTTCATGCTTTAGTTTATATATGGCGTTTATAAAATGTAAATATTGACCCGTTTGGAGTTAACACATCTGAAAAGCAGATGTTTTATTGGTATGAATTATTAATAAAAAAATAAACATCTACTGCGTTGAAACACATTTTAATAATAAACAGCTCTTGTTTTTAAAATGGATGAAAATGCCACGTAATTATTTTGTTTCGTGATGTTGTTGAACATAAACAAAGGGCGACACCTTGTGGCCACACGTGGCTTTTTCACTTCTCTGCCTCCATCATGTTTTCATTTCACTGGTTCTGTTTCTCTGCGTGAACTCAAATTCATCCCCTCATCCTTCATCCTCCTCCTCTTCTCCTGGATGTCGGTGACATCTTCCTCCCATTCATTCATTCATTCTCACCCTCTCATTGTTTTCTCCTCCATCTTTTCATGATTCTCCTACATCACCATCATCTCCTGCTTCAGTTTCATTCAAAACACTCACTTAAATCTCTGTATTTTACTTAAATATGTGTAAAATAACAGGAAACTCTTGTTTCTCTGCAGAAACAGCAGCAGTAATGATAATCTTTAAAACACAAACACTGAAATAAAACTGTTTTTCTTTCATTTCCTATTCATCATCCCCACCACCACAACAGGATATTTAAATGGTTCCTACCTCATCAGAAGGTTAAAATGAACTTTTAACATTTATTTACCTCGTGGTCGTCATCCACACAGTGTTTGTCCTGCAGGAAATAAACTGAAGACACTTTTCTATTTAAATCACGACAAGAGACACAAATAAAAAAAACACCTTTAAAATACTATTATTATTATTTATGGTACTTTTTCCTTTTGCAGTTATAAAAAGTTACAGTCACTGGTCAAACTTCTTTTTCTTAGTTTCCAGTCGCTTCATAAAAATGTTATTATGATACAAGAACACAGAATATTTACAACGACAAAAAAAAACCCAACAGGTTGTTTTTAAAAAACAGCAGAAACAAGTGGAAACTGTACATTCTTATCAAGTTTAAAAGTGTGAGACTGTGAAGCATCTTTTCCTGACATTTTATGGACCAAAACAAATCAATAAATCAATAAAATAATCCAGACAATAACTGATCAATTTAAAAAGAGCCATGCTAAGTGTCCCCACCTGTTTCCAGGCTTTATGCTGAGCTAAGCTAACTTTAACTTCAGTCTCCAGTGAAACGTTCACATTTAAACGTCAGAAAAAAAGAGTTGGGGGCAAAAACTTTGAAGTCAACAAGAAAAACTTGAGTTGTGATTTTAGAGACAAACCAGTTTGTCCTCAGGATTAAATCTTAAATCTACATATACAGAAAAACTGACTCAGTATATATGTGTGTGTACACACACACACACACACACACACACAGTGTTTACATAATAAATATAAACAACCACAGCAGTCCACACCTTACATTAGTGATGATGAAGATGATACAGTAAAGAGTGTTATTAACATTAATATTAATAATAATGATGATGCAAGTCAACGTCATTGTTTTGCTAATGGAAACTAGTTCTGAGCGTGAAGCACCAAAGAAGTCGCAGATTCTCTGACCCTGGAGACGTACAAACAAAGAAACAAAGAAACAAACAAGCAGACAAACAAACAAACAAGCAGACAAACAAACAAACAAGCAAACAAAGAAACAAACAAACAAACAAGCAGACAAACAAACAAACAAGCAAACAAAGAAACAAACAAACAAACAAGCAGACAAACAAACAAACAAGCAAACAAAGAAACAAACAAACAAACAAGCAGACAAACAAACAAACAAGCAAACAAAGAAACAAACAAACAAACAAGCAGACAAACAAACAAACAAGCAAACAAAGAAACAAACAAACAAACAAGCAGACAAACAAACAAACAAGCAAACAAAGAAACAAACAAACAAACAAGCAGACAAACAAACAAACAAGCAAACAAAGAAACAAACAAACAAACAAGCAGACAAACAAACAAACAAGCAAACAAAGAAACAAACAAACAAACAAGCAGACAAACAAACAAACAAGCAAACAAAGAAACAAACAAACAAACAAGCAGACAAACAAACAAACAAGCAAACAAAGAAACAAACAAACAAACAAGCAGACAAACAAACAAACAAGCAAACAAAGAAACAAACAAACAAACAAGCAGACAAACAAACAAACAAGCAAACAAAGAAACAAACAAACAAACAAGCAGACAAACAAACAAACAAGCAAACAAAGAAACAAACAAACAAACAAGCAGACAAACAAACAAACAAGCAAACAAAGAAACAAACAAACAAACAAGCAGACAAACAAACAAACAAGCAAACAAAGAAACAAACAAACAAACAAGCAGACAAACAAACAAACAAGCAAACAAAGAAACAAACAAACAAACAAGCAGACAAACAAACAAACAAGCAAACAAAGAAACAAACAAACAAACAAGCAGACAAACAAACAAACAAGCAAACAAAGAAACAAACAAACAAACAAGCAGACAAACAAACAAACAAGCAAACAAAGAAACAAACAAACAAACAAGCAATGAACCCATTTGTACCTTGACCACATCCAGGACCAATGTGCCAATTAAACTAAACATTGACCTTCTATCAAAAGCATGAGCAGACTGTAAGTGGGATTCATACACTAATGTAATCAGTGAATTTAAATTTTTATCCCAAGGTCAGTGAATTTAAATGTAGTCTTGGACATTGAAGATGCTGTATGCAACCTCTAACTCAAAAGATTACATGCCTAGTAATGCTCACAATGATGCAAACTGACTGCAAACTCAGCCACATACAGTAGTTGAGCATTAAATGAGGACAAAGAAGACACCTAATTCATGAAAGAAAATATTTCTTCCAAGAGTTTACTTGATAGACCTTACATAAAGTGTAAATGAGGTGGTTGTTGCTTTAATGTAAAGTTTGAAACCCAATTGTTAAAATAAATTTAGTTTGCGTCACTCATAGCCCACTCGGTATTACCATGTTATAGCATTACATGTCTAATGTGATTATATAGCTTTTATATGCTTTTTGCACTTCCTTTCCAAAAGTCTTCTCTGATCATTTTCAACCTCATCATGATCAGTTGTTACCATGACAACTCTCTCATAGGACCAATCGCCCACCACTCTCTCTTCCTCTGTGTGTTTTTCTCAAACTGTCTCTCTGGCTTTTTTTCTTTTGGTCTTCATTTCTTGTCAGGACTCCCCCTCACTCATCAGCCACTGCCACCACCCACTTTAATTTCACATTAGACGATGCCATTTGCTCTTTTTCACAAGTTTTGTTAATTCTCTTTCTTTCTTTCTTTCTTGAGGATGGCACGGTTACATCAGCTGACAGAGAACCCCCTCAGCTAACTCAGTGTGGTCAGTCCAGTTGCTCATCCAGGCTCAAATGGTGTTTTCTGACCTCTTGGCCCTTCTCCTGGACAGGCCCCATATGCTGATGTGTTAGGGTCAACCACAGAGGCTGAATCCAGGAGCTGCTACTTCTGAAGTCAAGGGAAACTACAGTGTGGATTAAATAAATGCAGGTAGTGTAACTCCCAACCACCACATTTTCTTTTTTGAGATCTGTTGAAATCTGTTGCCCTTGTGGATATTCAAGCACTCTGTGTCCTGGGTCTTGGGTCCTGGGTGTGAAGGAAGGCTTGCTTTTTGTGTTCTGTTGACAGCACTCCGACTGTGAAAAACAGTCAGTGCCAGATTAACACTCTTCACTTCATTGTTTTTGGATATGGCATAGTGTTAAAGTTATTTTATGCTATAAATTGAGTTATTATTTTTCCATGCAAACCCTATCCTAATGGTATTAGAGAGTAACATACTGAAAGCCAGGCTATATAGGATCAATAGAAATGCAGATGGTGTTGCTTTTCTATCGTCGTTACACTGTGCAATCACTTTTAACATCATGACGACAAGTTTAAGCCAAAAGTCTCCTTGAACTTAAGCAATATGTTATCACACGACTGAAGAAAAATCACTTGTACCAATAAAAGCTCAATGAATTATCAACCAATGTGCAGATCCTCTTCTACACAGCTGTCAGATCACTGCTGAAGAATTGAAGGACTAGCACTTTGAAGACAAGAAAAAGCACAAAAACCCACTGTACAGCAAATGTTAGCAACAAGCTGGTGAACACCATGAAGCATTTAGCAGTTAAAGAGCCAGATGTTTCCCTCTGGATTTAATGAGGACCAAGAACAGAGGTAAGTGGTGTTGGGTGTGAGCAGGTAGTGTACGGTAGATTTTAAGAGCTTTTGTTTCACGGAAAACAGCTGAAAACATTGGACTCACAACAGTAAACTTTATAGACCATGCGGCAAAACATTAAAGCTGAGGGGAGCTGCAGATTCAGGTGATTACTCTACAGGTTCATCATTAGGATCCTTCATTTCACTTTGCCTAATTAGTGGAACCCTTCTTCTTCTTCCACAGTTTTTTTTGTTCCACATACTTCAAGAGAAACCATTCAAATTTCAAAATGTTCAGCTCAATTATGACATTACTGTCCTAATGGAATAATGTTGTAAGTGAGAGAAGTATCACCTAGCTTCTCCACAGAGTGCAATTTAAACAAACCTCTCCCACTCTTGGGCAAAAAATCTCCAATTTTAAAACTGCCATTTCTTAGTCATTTCTGAGGTTTTCATAAAACCTACATCAGCAACTTCAGACAAGCCTGACGACACAGTAACACAAACACCAACACTGGTCTTTTTATGATGAGTAATTCGGAAGGTGTGTCCATAGCATCATTCTGTGTATTTTGAATGGACCAGCACTGTATCCCAAGAAGGGCCATTGCTATAGCAACTACTGCCTGCAAGGGCCACATTTCTGATTCAAATCAGCAGATTAGACTGCACACAGAGAAACACACACACAGAGACACACACAGAGACACACACACAGAGACACACACAGAGACACACACACAGAGAAACACACACAGAGAAACACACAGAGAAACACACAGAGACACACACAGAGAAACACACACAGAGAAACACACACAGAGACACACACACAGAGAAACACACACAGAGAAACACACAGAGAAACACACAGAGACACACACACAGAGAAACACACACACAGGAACACACACACATTTAAATAAACAATAATTGAAGAAATGAAACCTATCTGTGTGTGTGTGTCTGTGTGTGTGTGTGCGTGCGTACATGTGTGTGTGCATGTGTGCGTGTGTGCATGTGTGCGTGCGTGTGTTCATGTGTGCGTGTGTATGTGTGTGTGTGCGTGCGTACGTGTGTGTGTGCATGTGTGCGTGTGTGCGTGCGTGTGTTCATGTGTGCGTGCGTGTGTGTGTGTGCGTGCGTACGTGTGTGTGTTCATGTGTGCGTGCGTACGTGTGTGTGCGTGTGCATGTGTGTGTGCGTGTGCATGTGTGTGTGTGTGCATGTGTGTGTCTGTCTCAGTCTCAGTCTCAGTCTCTGTCTCAGTCTCAGTCTCAGTCTCTGTCTCAGTCTCAGTCTCAGTCTCTGTGTCTGTCTCAGTCTCTCTGTCTCTGTCTCTCTGTCTCTGTCTCTGTCTCTGTGTCTCAGTCTCAGTCTCTGTCTCTGTCTCTGTCTCTGTCTCTGTGTCTCAGTCTCAGTCTCTGTCTCTCTGTCTCTGTCTCTGTCTCTGTCTCTGTCTCAGTCTCTGTGTCTCTGTGTCTGTCTCAGTCTCTGTCTCTGTCTCTGTCTCTGTCTCTGTCTCAGTTTCAGTCTCTGTCTCTGTCTCTGTCTCTGTCTCAGTCTCTGTCTCAGTCTCTGTGTCTCAGTCTCTGTCTCTGTGTCTCTGTGTCTCTGTCTCTGTCTCTGTCTCTGTGTCTCTGTCTCTGTGTCTCAGTCTCTGTCTCTGTGTCTGTCTCAGTCTCTGTCTCTGTCTCTGTCTCTGTCTCAGTTTCAGTCTCTGTCTCTGTCTCTGTCTCTGTGTCTCTGTCTCTGTGTCTCTGTCTCTGTGTCTCTGTCTCTGTCTCTGTCTCAGTCTCAGTCTCAGTCTCTGTCTCTGCCTCTGTGTCTCAGTCTCTGTCTCTGTGTCTCTGTCTCTGTCTCAGTCTCTGTCTCTGTCTCAGTCTCTCTGTCTCTGTCTCAGTCTCTGTCTCAGTCTCTGTCTCAGTCTCAGTCTCTGTCTCAGTCTCTGTCTCAGTCTCTCTGTCTCAGTCTCTCTGTCTCTGTCTCTCTGTCTCTGTCTCTGTGTCTCAGTCTCAGTCTCTGTCTCTGTCTCTGTCTCTGTGTCTCAGTCTCTGTCTCAGTCTCTCTGTCTCTGTCTCTCTGTCTCTGTCTCTGTCTCAGTCTCTGTGTCTCTGTGTCTCTGTGTCTGTCTCAGTCTCTGTCTCTGCCTCTGTGTCTCAGTCTCTGTCTCTGTGTCTCTGTCTCTGTCTCTGTCTCTGTGTCTCAGTCTCTGTCTCTGTCTCTGTGTCTCTGTGTCTCTGTGTCTCTGTGTCTGTCTCAGTCTCTGTCTCTGTCTCAGTCTCTCTGTCTCTGTCTCTCTGTCTCTGTCTCTGTCTCAGTCTCTGTCTCTGTCTCTGTCTCTGTGTCTCTGTGTCTCTGTGTCTGTCTCAGTCTCTGTCTCTGTCTCAGTTTCAGTCTCTGTCTCTGTCTCTGTCTCTGTCTCAGTCTCTGTCTCAGTCTCTGTCTCTGTGTCTCAGTCTCTGTCTCTGTGTCTCTGTCTCTGTGTCTCTGTCTCTGTCTCTCTGCCTCTGTGTCTCAGTCTCTGTCTCTGTGTCTCTGTCTCTGTCTCAGTCTCTGTCTCTGTGTCTCTGTCTCTGTCTCAGTCTCTGCCTCTGTGTCTCAGTCTCTGTCTCTGTGTCTCTGTCTCTGTCTCAGTCTCTGTCTCTGTCTCTGTCTCTGTGTCTCTGTCTCTGTCTCTGTCTCTGTCTCTGTCTCTGTCTCTGTGTCTCTGTGTCTCTGTGTCTGTCTCAGTCTCTGTCTCTGTCTCTGTCTCTGTCTCAGTTTCAGTCTCTGTCTCTGTCTCTGTCTCTGTCTCTGTCTCTGTCTCAGTCTCTGTGTCTCTGTCTCTGTGTCTCTGTCTCAGTCTCTGTCTCTGTGTCTCTGTCTCTGTGTCTCTGTCTCTGTGTCTCTGTCTCTGTCTCTGTGTCTCTGTCTCTGTCTCTGTCTCTGTGTCTCAGTCTCTGTCTCTGTCTCTGCCTCTGTGTCTCAGTCTCTGTCTCTGTGTCTCTGTCTCTGTCTCTGTCTCTGTCTCAGTCTCTGTCTCTGTGTCTCTGTCTCAGTCTCTGTCTCTGTGTCTCAGTCTCTGTCTCTGTGTCTCTGTCTCTGTGTCTCTGTCTCTGTCTCTGTGTCTCAGTCTCTGTCTCTGTGTCTCTGTCTCTGTGTCTCTGTGTCTGTCTCAGTCTCTGTCTCTGTGTCTCAGTCTCTGTCTCAGTCTCTGTCTCTGTCTCTGTCTCTGTGTCTCAGTCTCTGTCTCTGTGTCTCTGTCTCTGTGTCTCTGTCTCTGTGTCTCTGTCTCTGTGTCTCTGTCTCTGTCTCTGTCTCTGTCTCAGTCTCTGTCTCTGTCTCAGTCTCTGTGTCTCAGTCTCTGTCTCTGCCTCTGTGTCTCAGTCTCTGTCTCTGTGTCTCTGTCTCTGTCTCTGTCTCAGTCTCAGTCTCAGTCTCAGTCTCTGTCTCTGTGTCTCTGTCTCTGTCTCAGTCTCTGTCTCTGTGTCTCAGTCTCTGTCTCTGTGTCTCTGTGTCTCTGTCTCTGTCTCTGTGTCTCTGTGTCTCTGTCTCTGTCTCAGTCTCTGTCTCTGTGTCTCTGTCTCTGTCTCTGTGTCTGTGTCTCTGTCTCTGTCTCTGTGTCTGTGTCTCTGTCTCTGTCTCTGTCTCTGTCTCAGTCTCTGTGTCTCAGTCTCAGTCTCTGTCTCTGTCTCTGTCTCTGTCTCTGTCTCAGTCTCAGTCTCAGTCTCTGTCTCTGTCTCTGCCTCTGTGTCTCAGTCTCTGCCTCTGTGTCTCAGTCTCTGTCTCTGTCTCTGTCTCTGTCTCTGTCTCAGTCTCTGTGTCTCTGTCTCAGTCTCAGTCTCTGTCTCTGTCTCTGTCTCTGTGTCTCTGTGTCTCTGTCTCAGACAGACAGACAGACAGACAGACAGACAGACAGACAGACAGACAGACAGACAGACAGACAGACAGAGAGAGAGAGAGAGAGAGAGAGGACATTAAATGTGAACTTTCCTTATTTTCTGATTTACATCAAACATTGTCTTTGTTTTTCGTCTCCACTTGAATCTCAGGTGTTTATTCCTGGATAAACTACAGATAATCCTCTCCTTCCTTCCTTCCTTGTCTCCTCCCCTCATGTCCTCACCCTCTCGTGCTCCTTGGTGTCGTGCTCCAGTGTCTCCAGCGTGGCGTCCACCCTCAGCAGCCTCCCTGACAGTGACAGCATCAAACTCACCACCTTGTCCAGATCTCCAATGAACATGCGGAACTTGTCCACCTCGTTAGGTTTGCACACGGACACCACCATGTTCTCCACCTGACCACACACACACACACACACACACACACACACAGAGTGAGGGCTGATGTGGAGGACAAGGCTGCGGGACGTCTTGTGTCTCGTCATGTCCTCACCTCGTCTCCCAGCTGAGCGTTGGCTCTGATGTCGTCCTGAAGTCCTCGCTGAGCTTCTCTCAGAACTCCCAGCTTCTTACGCAAACTCTCCATCAGCTGTTTCTGCCACACACACACACACACACACACACACACACACACACACACACACACACACACGGAGGAGTCCATGTTTGAACCAGATCAAATAAAAACAACACGCCTGTCACTCATCATCATCACCATCATCATCATCATCATACCTTGTACGTCAGCTCATCGTCCTCGTCCCTCTCTCTGTTCTCAGTGAAGTCCTTCATCTGAGACAGAAGCTGAGCTTTAGCTGCAGATGTGCTGTAATAAGACGAACAGCTGGAGCTCGCACCAGAGCACCTGAGGAGGAAGATGAGGAGGAGGAGGAGTTAGTTTTACTGTATTTACACAGAGAAACTCAAAAACAACACAACTACAATATCTTCAGAACATGTTCACGTCTTTATCTCACTGTTAGACAGACTTTTCCAACAGGAAACTCAAGTTTGTCCATAGAGAAAACCAGTGATTTTAGCTCACAGGGACACAGGAGTTGTTGATCCTCTGCTGCCTCCATCACTAAGTTCAAATGTCTTATTCTCTGAATTTGGCATTTGAAATATTTCATTTGGACTTAACATAATGACACAAAGTGACCACACGAGGCAGCAGTGGACCAGCAGCTCCTGTGTCC
The DNA here is from genome assembly GCA_016785285.1 of Brachirus orientalis. Classification (NCBI taxonomy): domain Eukaryota; kingdom Metazoa; phylum Chordata; class Actinopteri; order Pleuronectiformes; family Soleidae; genus Brachirus; species Brachirus orientalis. The sequence goes on along the minus strand of JAFBJR010000486.1, from coordinate 22,251 downwards.
CTGTGAGCTAAAATCACTGATTTTCTCTATGGGGTTTGGTGTGGGAGAGTGAGTGGGTGTCTGTACCTCTCCAGACTGTCAGTGCTGTTCTCCATGTTGTGGAAGGTTCCTCTCCAGCTCTCTGTTCCGGACTCTCCTTCACTGCTCTGAGGGAAAACCTCCTCCAGACTCAGTGTCTCTCTACTGCCCTCTATTGTCTCCAGCTCCTCCTCCACTGAGCTGCTCTCTGCTCTGGTTCTGCTCGACACTGAGGCGTCAGAATCTGGTAAAGTGTCAATGTCCGTCTCCAGGACGGTAACCGGCAGAGCGAAGCACGGCAGCTCGCTGCTGATAGGCTCCACCTCTGAAGGAAGCTCCTCCTCCTGGAAGTCGTCAATGTCTGTCTCCATGGGAACGTCCAGGTCCACCTCCAGGCTGTGGGCGGGACTCGGGCTCAGGGTGGTCTCCGATTCTGTCCCTGGTTCTGGATTCTGGTGCTGCTCTTTGTTCTGGAAGCTTGTGTACAGATGGAGCTGCTGCTGCTGCTCATGGTCCACGGAGAAGTACGACTGTGGAGGTGAAGCTCCGCCTCTGTCCTCTCCCCCAGCAGGAGGCGCTGTTTCACGGTGAGGTCTGTCCCAGTCTGGTCCAGGTCCAGGTCTGACAGTGAGCTGCTGCTGCTGCTGCTGCTGCTGCTGCTGCTGCTGAGGCTTCACTGAGACGCCGACACAAACCTGCGAGAAACTGCAAACACGGAAAGAGAAACATAATAGAGCTGGAATAATAAAGGGACAGTTCAGGTTTTTCAAAGACTGGTTGTATCAGTTTAGTTCAAAGAGGAAAAGAAACGAAAATCAAACATTATTATTTTTTAAAGCAAAAAATGTACAGATTCAAATTTTTTTAATGTGAATATTCTTGATTTTTTGTCTTTAATGATAAAACCTTTAAACTTTCATTAGTTATGCTAAGCTAAGCTACAAACCTATAGCTTCATATTCAATGTCACTGAAATTTCTGCACTCGAGATAAAATCTCAAGACCTGAACAAAGTCACATGCTGTTTGAAACAGGAAGTGATGATCCTGTCAACTTGCAGGAGGCAAAAACTTCAAGACCTAAATAGAAATATTTTAAATTATTCATCCAATAATCTATGCTTCTGTCTCCTGATCTTGATAAAACTATGTTGTTTTCGCAGCAGGAGCTTTAAAACAAAATAATCAGATCCATTTTCCGTCTGGTCTCACCTGCTCACACTCGCCTCTGTTGGTGGTGCAGGTAAAGTTGACTCCGCCTCCTCCTGCTCTCTCTCTCTCTGGGGCGGAGCCACCGGCCTGAAGGAGCGCCTGGAGAACATGGGACTGGGCGGAGCTACGGTGAAGGAGCGCTCGTCAAACGGAGCAGAACTCTGATTGGACGGCGGGTGAGAGAAGGCGTGGCTCTGTGTCTGCGTCTGTGATTGGTTGCAGCTGCAGCGAGGACAACCCTCCGTCACTTCCTGTCTCTCTGGAGGAAGACTGTACGACCGCTGCCTCGACACTTCAGCAGGAGCCACGTAGGAGGAGGAGCCAGTGGAGAAAGTGGGAGGGGCTACAGAGGAGGAGGAGAAGAGGGCATGGTGAGACGCACGTCTGCGGTGGAACTGCTCCCACTTTGGGGGCGGCGGCCTCGGGGGAGGTGGGGTCTTCTTTTTCCTCTGGTGGGCGGAGTTTGTCGTCTCCCTTTCCTCCACCTCACTCAGCGTCTGACTGGTTGCTGCGGAGACGGAGGGCGACCAGCGGTGACCGCCGTCGAAGCGAAGGTCGTTCTCAGACATGGCTCTTCCTCGTAGAGCGAGCGACGATCTGCTGCGGTCGTTCACGACGGCGTCTGTGGAGACGCGACTCGGATGTGGGCGGAGCCACTGATGACTGACACTCTCTGTCGCCCTCGGATAATCTCTGTGACGACGAAGAAGAAGAGGAGGAAGAGGAGGAGGAAAATGCAGAAAAAAACTTTAACATTAAAGGAATAATTCAACATTTTCACAAACAGGTTAACGTCCTCCTGATGATGATGATGATGATGATGACCATGATGATGATGGCAGTGTGTGTGTGTGTGTGTGTGTGTGTGTGTGTGTGTGTGTGTGGTGGCAACAGGAAGTGTCTCACCTCTCAGTCAGACTGTAGTTCCTGTGGAGTTTGGTCGTTTCCTGTTTCCTGGTGGGAAATGTCTGTGGACGAGATTCACAGCTGTTAGTAAATGAATCTGACAGGAAGTGACAGTTTCTTCATCCTGCTGAAAGGAAGTGACTGCTGTAAACTTCAGCTGTGATGAGGATGAAGAAGGATGAAGAGGGTGGAGGGAAACATCAGTGATTCTGACTCTGGATCAGGTTTAAACATGAGCGGACTGTGTCTCTCAGGTCACGACCCCGACGACCCTGACGACCCTGACCACAGGTGAAACTGGGTCAGGGACTGAACGACCTTCAACCTTCACAGATAAAACACTAAACACATTATTTAGACAAAGTGTGGCATCAGAGAGACTTTCAGAGTGAAGGACTTACGATTCTCTGTTTGTTTGTACATTTCTCTCATCTGTCTCAGTGACCTCGCATTAAAATTACAATCTTAAAGATGTTTGTTCAAACATCAGACCTGAGGTTTTCTGTCTGTGTCTCAGTAATAAACAAAAAGACATGTTTTTTGTTTCCTAAAACTAAAACAGGATTCCGGTTCTTTTATAAAATATTGTACTTACTGAAGATGAGCAGATCTGCTTTCATAGATTTGATTTATTCTAATCTGTAACTGAACAAACATTTGTGACTTTGCATGAAATCTAATCACAGTGGATCAAAGTAAATCGTTCCGTGATGAAAACGTATCAAATCAAAGCGTGACTGTTCAGTGAAAAGGTCACTCGCAGGTCAGAGTTCAGAGTTCAGGTTAAAACCTCCAGCAGACATATTTAAATCAATGAAACCTGACACTGTTTCCAAATCTAACTGCTGCAACAATCTGCTGAAGTTCAGATTTTAACCACAACCAGGGCACGACGTTCAACTTTAAACCAACCGTTCAACCACTGGGGACTTGGACCAGGACCAGGACCAGGATCTGGACTTGGACGTCTGTCTCTCTGGTTCTGGTTAAAGAGGATTTTCAGCCTCTGTTGTCGTTTCTGCTCAGATTAAAACCACAGACTGAATTCACTGAGCAGAAAAGTTTATTTTTCACTCTGAATCCTGACACTTTTCCTTTCAATGTTGTTGTTTCTAAAACAAAATGGCTGCAGTTAAAATGTCCTTTTCATAATATTTAGTGGGATTTCATTAAGTAATGTATCTTGAGTTGTGCCCTCTCTAATTCAGCTTTCTTCACTCCAAACTGTTAAATTAATAAATAAATTAATTAATATTAATGATTAAAATTAATACATATTTCAATTATAATAAAAAAAATGTGGAGTCAAATATTTCAATATACACTTGTTAAACAAAAAGGGAAAAGCCAAATATGAAACAAATAAAAGCATTTTATGATTTCAAAACAATTAAAAAGTGAAAGTAAAAAAAAAGGTACATTTTAAATTTACATAAAAACTACATTATAATCCAACAGAACAGGATTTTAAAGTTAAGCTCCGCCTCTCAGTGAAAAAGCTTTAGACCTGAAAAACATTTTTCTCTATCGCCAGTAAAACCCAGTAGAGACCAGTTTATGATCCAGTCGCCATGACAACAGACTCAAACAAACACGGAGACCTCTGAAGGTCATAAAGCCAGCATTCCTGTCCCTGTTCCTCTCACCTCTGAGGCTGTGAAGCTCCTGCTGCTGGTTCTCTGCTGCAGAACCTGCTGGTTCTCCACAGAAGCACCACAGACCCGGTGAAAAGCCGACCTCGGGTCCTGAGTCTGGAGCTGCAGGTTCTGGAAGCTTCCTCTGTGTGGGATTTCATGACGGGAGCCGAGGCGAGCATCTTCTTCTCGGTCGAGATCTTTCTCTCTTTCTTTTCTGAGTCGCTCCATGTCTCTCTCTCTCTGCAGCTCAAGCTCTCTCTCCCTCTCTCTTTCCCACTGCCTCACCCTCTCCTCTCGCTCCCTCTCCCTGAGCCTCACCCTCTCCAGTTCTAACTCCCTCTCTCGTTCCCTCTCCTCTCGCTCCCTCTCCCTGAGCCTCACCCTCTCCAGTTCTAACTCCCTCTCTCGTTCCCTCACCCTCTCCTCCTCCCTGTCCTCCTGTCTCCTCCTGTCTCTGCTGGTGGACACTGATTGTCTTCTGAACTCCACAGGGTTGGAGAGCAGGTAGTTGTCCTGTTGTCCTCCCTGGTAGGAGTATCTCCTCTGTGTTGGTTGAAAACCCGGCTCCTGGTTCTCCGGAGGGTTGACTGGTTTCTTCTGCCAGCTACTGGACAAACCTGAAACCTTTGGTCCAGACGTTCCTCTGCTCGTCTCCTCAAAAAACTTCATTCTATCGGCAAATGGAAGGATATCGCTCTCCTCCATGCGAGAACATGAGGAGGAGCGACTGTAGGAGGAGGAGGAGGAGGAGGTGAAGGTACAAACTCCATGTCGTGACCCCGTGACTCCTAACACCTTCTCACCAGAGGCTCCACTCTGTCGTTCTGGTTCTGGTTGAAGTTTATGTTCAGGCGTCCAGCGCCAGCGGCGGGCTTTACCTGCAGGAGCTGGTTCTTCAACCACTCGGATCCCGACACCAAAGTTGGGTAAACCTGGATCCAGAATCTGAACAGACCTGGACCTGTTGCTGTTCTGAGAAAATCCTCTTGGTTGTAGTTGAGAGGAATCGTGGATGAAATCAGGGTTTGATTTCTCAGCAGGTTCTGTGGTCCTGTCATCCTGCAGGACCACAGGTGAAGTAAATGCCATTTGGGTGCTTCTGTCCAGGACACACTCGTCTGGTTCTGCCTGGTCTCCATGAAGATCTGGACCCTCTTCCTCCTGAACCGCCTCTCCACTGCAGAGCAAACCTCCTGGGCCTCCGTTCCTCTGAAGCTGAGCCTTTTTCCTCTGGATCTCATTCCGCAAGTTGGTGGCAAATCTCTCGCTGCGTCGACGGTTCCTTCGATGGTTCCTCGATGAATTTGACTTCTTCACTGCTGTCTCTCCCTCTACGACCTCCTCTCCACCTCTTCTTCGGTCTGCTGCTCTCTGCTCGTCCACTAACGTGTCCACACTGGCAGCAGAACTAAGAGGCTGAAAATCACTGTCCAGAATCCGGTCAGGGCTCCGCTTTTCCTGAGCTGATGGTCCACTGGGCTCCTCTGGTACACTCACAGATCGACCCCAAGGATGAAGATGCTGGACCGGTGAGAGGGAGCCCCCGTTTACAACCTTCTCTTCCAGCCTCTCATCACCATCATCACGATCTCCTTCCAAGAAGCCGGATCCTGGAGTGGAACAACGGCTGCCGTCCCATTTGTTGGATGAAGGTTGGAGGTGGTTAAGAGAACCTTCTGGTTCTTCTCCTGCAGTCTGGTGTGAGGGATGGATGGACTGACTGCTGGAAGCATCAGAGATGTTGGAGGTGTTAGTGTCAAACTGTAACAGCTGAAGTTGTGTAGCCAGGAGTTTCTCCGGAGCGCTGTGTCGGTGCAGCGTCGTGGAGGCGTGTTTGCTCCGTGGCTGCTCACAAACTTCAGCAGAAGATTCTGCAGGTGAGGACTCAGGATGGGAGGAGGAGACGGGGACTGGATCCAGAAGAGGATCTGAGTTCAGATCTAAACTGTAGTCTTTATCAGAACTAGTGTCACACGTGATAGGCCTCGTTTCTTGACTCTGTATTTGTACAAGGTGAGAATCCGACGTATCTTCTCTGAACTTCCCTGTGTGGTCCTTGTCTTCAGGAGCTGAGAGTCCGTTGTGAATTCCTGCTTCAACGTCCACAGACCGGTTTTGATCACAGTAAGAAGAAACGGGGGAGATTTGGTTTAGAGGAGAAGCACAGCGTTTGCTGGTCGTGTGGTTGCGACACTGTGTCGCCCTGAAACTGTCCTTCCTGGTTGGAGGTTGAGGAGGATTCATCTTTCTGTCCTCAGCTCCTCCTCCTTCGTTTCTGATGATCTCAGAGTTCCCTCCTCTTCGTTCTGTCTCATAACAGCAGGACGAAGGACGCTCTTTGACCTCGACAGGCCTCGGTCTCGGCCTGGTCAGTGACCTGGACTTGTGGACGATCAGCTGTGCTTCTTCTGGAGCTTCACCACAGGAAGTCCTGATGGTGGAGGAGGAATCAGAAGTGGGGTAAAGTGGACCAGCTGGTCCCAGACTCTGGAGCAGGTTCTCCATGGAGCAGGTTTCCTCTGCTCTGAGAGGAACCACGGCGTAATCCGATGTGTTGGAGCTGGCGGAGAAGGAGCTGTAGGCGGAGTCTCTCTTGTTGTTGAAGAGGGCGGGGTCCACAGGTGAATTATGGGAGTCAGAGTACGGCTGAGCGGTGGGTGTGGGCGTGTCCAAGCTCTCCATGGAGCCCAGTGAACTGCTGCGGTCAGTGGACGAGTAGGGTCTGGACATGTGAGGCCACTGCATGGACAAGTCACTGCAGAGAGAAGATGGAGACAAGACACTCACTTCAGACATGTTTTCATTCAAATGTGTCACTTATTTCAACCAAAACCTCAGCCAAAGAAAAAGTGTCTCTGTCCACTGCAGTTAAAGTCCTGTTTATTTAACTAGACATGTTCAATTTGAAATATTTTGTTGTTATGACTGAAATAAAAGATGAAGAAGGATGAAGATGATGATGCTGCAGTTTTCACCTTCAGACAAAGAACAACATGCAGAAAAACTGATTTAATCGTGTTTATTCAAAATATTTAAAATATCTACAAAAACAGCTGCTGCTCTGTGTGTTGTTTTTCTGAATAATTAGCTCCACCTACTGTTGAATTTCATTAGTTGACCTTTAACCCTGAACAACATCTTCTGGTGAACATCATGTGGTTAATTGTCTCCCCCACAACGTTGATTAAAAGATGGATTCCTGGATTTTCCAGTAAAGCTTCATTATTTTTGGCTGCAGACACGATTAAAAGTATTTTATTCATTATTAATCTCTTCCAGGATTTCACATTCTACCATTATTGATATCTGGGGTTCTGCTGTAAATGATTTATGAGTGGATCTTACAAAACTTTGTTTAATTTATACAAAACAAAATGAGACTTAAAACTATGAAACTGAAGAAAGTGCTTCTTCTTTGATGGACAGACATGAAATAAAAAAGTCATTAATCCACAAACTCCACAAAAGTTGAAATCACAGAAACCCAGCTCAACATCCTCCTCCTCCTCCTCATTCTTCATCCTCTGTTCCTGCTTCTAACTTTCAAATAAAACATTAAAACAGTCCAAGAATTACAAGTGAAGAGCGAAGAATTTCCCAACAAGACCAGATTCTTCAAGAACCACAGAAGACTGGACTATTTTAAGGAAAGAGAAATATTTTCTGCATGTGTCGGTCAAAGTTCTGCTGCGGCTTCGGTTCAAATCTGCAGACACTTGACTGTGGCGACTTTATTTTGCTGTGGATGTTTCTGAGGAGATGTTTCGGAGGAGTTTTCGTCTCAGAGCAGAAGCAGAAAACACATGGGGATGATTTTAACTTTGATTTCACCACTGACTGCTCGTATACAGACGTGGTGTGTGCTCATGTGTCTCTTCATGCTCTGAATTCCCTCAGGGCCACTGTTGTTCCTCTCACCTGGGAAAAATCAGCTTTACTTGCTTCTGACATCTGTTTCTGCACAAACTTGGTTGTTTCACATTTGCTTTTCTACTGATTTCTGTCAAACAACTGAGTTAACTCTTTAACCTTTAATTATGTTGGTGTTAAATTGTTACTGAGGTAATGCAGAGACTGTTTCCTACATTTGTAACAATCCAACAAAATAAAACTCAGCACGGACTGAAATTAAGACACAGTCGAAGTTTTTTTTGTCACTGTTGATTATCTGATAATCTGAAAAGTGTAAAAGACGTTAACGAGGACGTTAACGAGGACGTTAACAGTCACCGACAGTGAAAACTCCGAGAGTGTGTCGCGGTTTTATGTTCCTGACAAAAGTGTGTTTGAAGGAAGTGAAGCCATGAATGAAAAAGGACAGGAAATGAGACGAGAGCTGGACAGGAAATGACAGTCACTCCTGTCCAATCACATGCCAATGTGGAGCATGAGTATGTGCATCAGACACACACTCACAAACTTGTTTTTCTCTCTCCATGAGGACCTTCATATACAGAACACATTCCCTAATCCTTTACACTAACCTTAACCTTAGGCTTAACCCAATTCTAACCCTAAAACCAAGTCTTAATCCTGAAAAAGCCCTTTAAAGACATGAGCACCAGACAAAATGAAATGTCCTCACAAAGACAGGTTTGTAAATTTTTTTGGTCCCCACAGGGATAGAAAAACAGGCACACACACACAGAGGTTGTGTGAGTCCATTAATACACGTGTGTAACACATTTTCTGTTTTAACATTGACCTAGCATAGATATAAAATATGACGTGTGAATATGAATGAGTTCCACTTGGTTTTGTTTGTTAAAGTTAAGTTAAACTCATTTTAAGTTCTTTGTTAGTTGTTTATGTTGATGACAGATTAAGTCAGAAAAGACCCTGAAGGAAGTTTTTAAGTGTTTATTACTTAATTTTAATAAAACAATTGGAATGAAAAAAATAAATAGGTGAGTTTTGTTTAATGTGTACTAGTGTGTTCGATTTTAGAAGTTCTAAAACACACACACTCATGTTTGTGCTTCTATCCTAGTGAGGACCCTCATAGACATCATACATTCTCTAGCCCCTTACCCTAACCTTAACCATCACAACTCCTCACTTTGTCCAAATGTCTTCACTCTGTCAAAATGTCCTCACTCTGTCCAAATGTCCTCACTTTGTCCAAATGTCTTCACTCTGTCAAAATGTCCTCACTCTGTCCAAATGTCCTCACTTTGTCCAAATGTCTTCACTCTGTCAAAATGTCCTCACTCTGTCCAAATGTCCTCACTTTGTCCAAATGTCTTCACTCTGTCAAAATGTCCTCACTCTGTCCAAATGTCCTCACTTTGTCCAAATGTCTTCACTCTGTCAAAATGTCCTCACTCTGTCCAAATGTCCTCACTTTGTCCAAATGTCTTCACTCTGTCAAAATGTCCTCACTCTGTCCAAATGTCCTCACTCTGTCAAAATGTCCTCACTTTGTCCAAATGTCCTCACTCTGTCAAAATGTCCTCACTTTGTCTAAATGTCCTCACTCTGTCCAAATGTCTTCACTTTGTCTAAATGTCCTCACTCTGTCCAAATGTCCTCACTTTGTCCAAATGTCTTCACTCTGTAGGTGTTTATACGAATGTTGGTCCTCACTCTGCAGCGAGTACAAGAACACACACACAAACAGCTGCAGACTGTACAAAATGTCCTTTACACAAACACAGTATAATAAACATTTTCCTCTCTTTGTTCATATGTTCTGGAGTCACATGCTATTGTATGGGTGTGTGTGTGTGTGTGTGTGTGTGTGTGGGTGTGTGTGTGTGTGTGTGTGTGTGTGTGTGAGTGTGTGTGTTCTTGCATTGGTATCTTTATGAGGACAAAACCATTTTGTCTCATCTTCACAACTTTAACTTTAACTTTTGAAATAAGTGCAAACGTGTGTGTGTTATGATGAGATTAGGCAAAGGAAACTGTGGGAATAAAGACACACACACACACACTCGCGCACACACACACACACACACACACAGTGGTTTGTTGTATCAGTGATTGTTATCAGAAACAGTCACTGACAAACTGAACCATGACAACAATGACTAATGAATGAATACATGAATAAAATGTGAGGTCACTTTAATGACATCATCACACTGAAACACAAACATCTCTGACCCTTCATGACCTGACGACAGACAGACGGACAAATGTCAGGTTACCATGGAGACGTGATCTCTGTGCGCGTGTGCGTATGTGAGACAGAACCTGAAAATAAACCAGTGAACTTCCTGTGTGGGTTTAATGACATGAGAACACAGTGATGTCACCTGCTTCCTGCTGATTGTTGGCTAAATTCCGGTGAGATCACTGATGACATCATCACAGGCACTAACATGTGTATCACTGTGTGTCTAAGCTGGGATTCATATTCACCTGAGATTACCTCACTTATTTCCACTGACATTGGCAACAAGTGGAAGCTTTATGGAAAATTAAGAGTTAAGTGAAAACTTGATGAACCTCCTTCACCATTTTTACACAGAGTTGAGGACCAAATTATTATCCTCCCATGAAAAGGTCATTGATTTAAAAGTATCTCCCACATGCACAGAATTTTTAACACAGCTTTTTCAAACATCCTAGTTTTATTTTGGATTTTGCTCACAGAAATGAAATGATTCCACAAAAACCAAAAACTACCAGGGTCCAAATTATTATCCCCTGAAGAACTGACCATAACTGAACCATAACACAAACCACTGTTGTGCAATAATGTGCTTAACTGTGTAATGATCCAAAGTTTAAAAACCAAGTTAAAACTCCCAATTTAAACAGAGTATAACATCTTCAGTCAGGGTTTGAGCTGTCACTTAGAAAACATCATGATGAAAACAAAAGAAATCAGTTCAGGATTGTTGATGCTCACAAAGCAGGAGAAGGCTTTACAACGTTGTCACGGCGTTTCCAAGTGTCAAGAACTGGAGTGAGAAGCTTCATCAAGAAATTCAGAGAGAGCCACACAATACAGAAGAAGCCTGGCAGAGGAAGGAAGAGGAAGATTTAAAGACTAAGATGTGACTAAAGAGCCCAGAACTAGTGCCAAGACACTAGTGACGGACTGAGACAAGTCAGGAAGTGTGGTCTCAAAGAAGACAAGTACTAGAACTCTGCACACAAATGGACCAAGAAGAAGTCCACTTCTGCAGAAGAGACACCTTCAAGACAGACTCAAGTGTGTTAAGGACGACCTGGACACAGATTATTCATCCTGGAAGCAGGTCCTTTGGTCACATGAGACCAAACTAGAGCTCTTAGAAGCCAAAGAAGAGCGTCCCCACAGTGAAACACGGTGGTGGGAGTATTATGCTGTGGGGATGCTTCAGTGAGTCTGCAACTGGGAATCTCATCCAGGTGGAAGGAATCATGAAGAAACAAGGAGATGAAAACCTGAAGCAGTCAGCAGCAAAACTGGGTCTGGGTCGTCGCTTTGTCTTCCAACACGACAATGACGAGCCAAAACATACGTGGCTCCTGGTGAAGAACGACCTCCAGAAGACCAGAGTGAACGTTACTGACTGGCCTGCACAAAGTCCTGACTTAAATCCCATTGAAGTGAAGACCAAGGTCCATGCCAGAAG
>JAFBJR010000484.1:1069919-1298057 GCA_016785285.1 Brachirus orientalis | reverse complement strand
AAATATAAAATACTTTCTTTTACTATTAATATAAAATACTTTCTCTTACTATCTCATAAGTATAAAATACTTTCTCTTACTATCTCATAAGTATAAAATACTTTCTCTTACTATCTCGAGAGTATAAAATACTTTCTCTTACTATCTCATGAGTATAAAATACTTTCTCTTACTATCTCGAGAGTATAAAATACTTTCTCTTACTATGTCATAAATATGAAATACTTTCTTTTACTAATAATTCAAAACACTTTCTTTTACTATTAATTTAAAATACTTTCTCTTACTATTAATATAAAATACTTTCTCTTGCTACTAATATAAAAATTTTTACATTATTATAATATTTAAATTTTCTTTTACTATTAATTTAAAATACGTTCCTCTTACTATGTCATAAATATAAAATACTTACTATTAATATAAAATACTTTCTCTTACTATTAATATCAAATACTTTCTTTTACTATTAATTTAAAATACTTTCTCTTACTATGTCATAAATATAAAATACATTCCTTTTACTATCTCATAGTTATAAAATACTTTCTCTTACTATTTCATGAGTATAAAATACTTTCTCTTACTATTAATATAAAATACTTTCTTTTACCATTAATATAAAATATTTTCTCTTACTATCTCGAGAGTATAAAATACTTTCTCTTTCTGTCTCATAAGTATAAAATATTTTCTCTTATTATCTCATAAGTATAAAATACTTTCTCTTACTATGTCATAAATATAAAATACTTTCTCTTACTATGTCATAAATATAAAATACTTTCTCTTATTATCTCATGAGTATAAAATACTTTCTCTTACTACTAATATAAAATACTTTCTTTTACTGTTAATATAAAATACTTTCTCTTACTATGTCATAAATATAAAATACTTTCCTCTTACTATGTCATAAATATAAAATATTTTTTTTAACTATTAATATATATATATATATATAGTATACGTAAATGTTACGACCCCAGGGTCGTGGGCTCCTTTTTCCTTGTATGTATGAGTCTGCATGTGAGTGTGTGATGGGTTGCAGCTGTGCATGTTTGATTGAATGATAGACATGTGTGTGAGTGTCTAGGTGAATCGTGAGAGCTGATTGGTCCTGCACAGGAGGTTCAATTACAAAAGGCCTGATCATCTCAGCTGCAGTGGGATTGTCATTCAACCACTCTCAGCCAGACTGTTACCAGAGGGTTTTGTACTTGTTTTTAAATAAACCTTTTAAAACGGTTCCTTTTTAGTGTGTTACTGGTGGTTTGTTGGGAAGATGGAGTCTCCACACTTGTTGTGATCAGGTTTATCCCTAGAGCTGATTGTAACAACTGGGGGCTTATCTGGGATTGTGGGTTGTCCATAATCTGATATAATCTGAACGTCGATGAGGTGAACTAAGAGTGTGCTTTTGTGAATTTAATGGTGTTTTATTTGACTGTGGGAGTATTAGTTATATTATGAGCACCCAACCTGGCCTGGTCTTCAGTGACACACTGAGTTCAGTGTTTTAAAAGTCGCCTCGAGCTTGGCAAGCCACTGAAGACTAGCTAGGCTTAGCTACGTTCTGATAGGCTGGGTGTCTTATTTACTGCTTGTTTTCTCAGTTTTTGCACTTTCCAAACATAATTCAGATCTTTCAGTGTGTGTGTGATACATTTTTGTTCGGCCACTTAATCTTTTTTAAGTTGCACTAAATACTTGGTTGACAGTAACTTGTTTGGGACCTTTTTATATTAATTTTATATTTTATACTTTTGAGACAGTAATAGAAAGTATTTTATAATTTTTTATTTTTCAAATGCTGGAAATGTTTCCAAAATATTCACATTTAAGAGGCTGAAAAATCTGAGAACTTGAATTATGGAAAAAACACTCAAACTGATTATCAAAATAGTTGACAATTAGTTTAGTAAGCGATTTAATTATGATTTAATTATTTAATTTAAGCCCTTTAAAAAAACAAACAAAACAAAAACACAAGATTGACACTGGTTTGTTATTAAAACAACTTTTAATTATAGTGTTACATTTGTATCAGCAATAGTCAAGCTCAGGTTGGTCCCGAAAAAAAACAATTAGGGCCACAAAGATTTGGTCCGACCCTGAACCATGACGAATTCAAAAACAATCAGCTGGTAACTTAATTAACTATGTTTGAGTGAAATCACTCACTCTGTAAAACTTTTTTTTTTAAAAGGAAAGTTAAATTTATAGTTTCTGGGAAATTAGGGGGAAAAAAACTGCCGTTTTAAAAAATTATTTTAGTTTTGCACTACAAAAATCTAACTTAAGAAAATTAACTTTCTTGATAAAGTATTACAGTTTTACTTTAAGTTTTTAATGACAAGTAACAAGCTAAAGCAATGGTTTATATGAAGTCATGGATGTTTGTGCAAACACAAAGAATTGTAATGTACATATTCTTAAACTCAGCTTAATCAAGTAAAGGAAGACTCATTTAAAGTGTTTGTTTGTTTGTGGTTGGTGGTTTTTAAATCAAAACAAACTGCAATAAAACTTGTCTTGAAGTGAAATGGGGAAATTTGTCAACAGATACTGTAAGTCATACATCACCAAAGGCAGCACTACTATCTTCATTTACTTTATTCTATTCATTTACACTTCAGATCACAAAAACCTTCAGGTTTACTGCAGCAAACCAAACAGACAGATGTAACCAGCCTCAGTGGACACCAGAGGGTGCTGTGGTTCACACAGCATTTCCTAATACACAACCACCTCAGTGAGGCCTGTTTTATATTATAGTCCATTGAGCTATTTTTGTTCAAGTAAGACTAATGAACCTAAAAAGTATTAATTTTAATTAATTTATGGTATCAAGTTTGACAATAATGGATATTTACAACTGTCGTGTGGACCTGGAATAGACCAAAACTTTAGAGGGGATCAAAACTTCAGTATCCATCAAAGAAAACTTTAGTTTAATCTCAAATGTCATCTGAAAATGAGTGACACAAATGTAAGTAAATGTATTTCAGTATTTTAGGGTATTTCCATTCATTTAAAATCAGTGGTTCTCCAGTACAAAGTGCGAACAAAGTCATCCAGTTTTCAAAATAAAACATCAAATGTAAAGTTGTCTTCAGCACATTGATATCTACTAAAGTTCTGGAAATCGGATATTTTACTGTACATTTTTTGAGACATTTCCCATGTTAGCATTTTGCAATGGAAAAAAATCAACTTTTGATGTGCAATAAAAACTGAAATGTCCATATGTTCTGAACAGTAGTGACTAAAGAACATCTATCATACTACCATACAGAAAATAAGACATTTATACTGGACAATTTTTGAGAAATTTAAAATGAAATGTCCCATATTTGCACTTTTTAACAAAATGTAAAATTTTGACTTATTGCAGGTGCAAATATGGGACTTTTAACTTGAAATTTCACAAACTCTAAACAAACTGTACACTAAAAATGATTTCCAGTACGGTGGTCGTCATAAATGTCTTGGGCACAACCAAGTCAGTTCTGTTTTGAGATCGATGTGCTGAAGACAACTTTTTCATTTGGGGTTTTATTTTGAAAACCAGAAGTCGATATCCTTTCAAATCAGCCTGTTACCATGAAAGTCTTTGTAAGGAGTTTGTTAAAACTGAGCATCAGAGAGTTTGAGTGAATTGAGTGTCGCGTAGCTTGACCACAGTGACTCAACACGCGCACGCACACACACACACACACACACACACACACACACACACACTGATGGCCTTTTCAGAGCATTTCTCTCTGTTGACAAAGGAGGGTTTGTGGGTGGAGTGCCTTGCTCAAGGTCACTGCTGCCAGTGTTTCTGGGAAGTGACAGCATTTCTCAATCATGTCTCCCTGCAGAGCAGCAGATGATTTGAACCGTCAGCCATTTCCAAGCCTTTGAACGGCCGCTGCCTGGCGATGATATATGGCCCAGGTTGAGATCCCTGTTGATCTCCAGTCAACGCGTGTGACTGGCTACTGTATCGTTTCAATAGACGCTGAAAAATAATATGACCATAACAGATGCAGGTCATGAATCAAAGGTCTTAAACCACCCAGCTGGCTGATGTGTTCCACAGGTGCTACGGTCCCATCTCCTCTGGACACACAGCACGGAGGCACCACAAAGAAATACATGTAAAACTTTGAAGTTCCCGGCACTACCGCCCGCTTTGTCCCCTCAGCCTGACACAGCTCTACATCAGAGCCTCGCCTGGACCTCACCGACTGTTCCTGCCTTGGCTGAACTGAGCTCGTGAACGCAATGACCCCGTCCAATCAACGAAACCGTGAGAGGAAAGAATTCCACGCAGCATATCAAAGCTTTACTCCTGCACTCTTTTTTTGCTCAGCCCCGCTTAAATTAGAAAAGCCCACACCTGTTTTGAATATGCCGAATTTTATTTGATAGTAAACTGTAGCTTTGTAGACTCCAGAATACACACTGGAGTGTTAAAAACTGGAAAATCAACAGAAGAAAAATAATTTATGGTTTTTTTTTTAAGGAGATTTGGTTTGATAGATTAAATAGTTCCCTCAGTTGACCTGTTGGTTAAACCTGCATGAGTGGAAGAAAAAAACAACAGATTTAGCCACTTGACAAAAGCCTCACCTAATAAGCTACAGCACCTTTTTAAGTCTATGATGCTTTTTCTGACTGAAAACTCATTGTTCTTTCCTGCACCAAAGTCCATAGAAAGAAACAATGATTTTACACCACAGCACACAGGAGTTCTTGAGCCGCTGCTGCCTCCATGAGTAAGTCCAAGTGGATTATTTTGTGACTTTAGCGTGTGAAATCCATCACTCAATTTCACCTGAGTGACAGAAACTGACCAAACGAGGCAGCAGTAGACCAGCAGCTCCTGTGTCTCTGAGCTAAAACCACTAACTTTCTCTATGGAATTTGGTGCAAGAGAACAGTATACAACATTCTCACTATTGATACTTAAAAAAAAAACCCTGAACTACCCCTTTTTAAATATTGCAAAGTAGAGTAAGATGAAGAACATGAACCCTGTTTCCTTTATTGAATAAAAACTAAAAAGAATGACCTCAAATTAGACACCATTAAAGGGATAGTTCAGTTTTTTTTTTTTAAGTGTTCGTATAAGGAACTAATGCTTAACTGTCTGCACTGTGCGCAGCTTAGGTGTACACTATCTTTATGCTATGTTATCTCGCCAGTAGACAGCCTTTTCCAAGTAGAAACAGGAGTTTGTCTCTTTGTAAACCCCTCGTTCTTTCACACCAAGGTCCATAGAGAAAATCTGCGTTTTTAGCTCACAGTGATACAGTAGCTGCTGTTCTACTGCTGCCTCATTTGGTAAGTTTGTGTAACCAAGGTAACTCTGAATGAAGGATTTCAAACACCGAAGTCATGAAAATAACACATTTAGACTTAATGATGAAGGCAGCAGTTGATCAACCGCTCCTGTGTGCTGTGACGTAAAATCATTCTTTCTTTCTATGCAATTTGGTGTGGGAGAGTCAGGAAACAGGAAACTTCAGTTTCCTGTCAAAAAAGCTAAAGAATTTAATCGTGACATCAAAATAAAATTACTTGATTTCTTTCCAACAGAAAGATGAAGTTTGTTAACCGCTCACTCTCTCACACCAAAGTCCATAGAGAAAATCAGTGATTTTAAGCTCACGGGGACACAGGAGTTGCTGGTCTACTGCTGCCTCGTGTGGTCAGTTGGTGTCACTGAAATCTGAACAAAGGATTTCAACACTGAAGTCATTAAAATAACACTCTGACTTGGTGATGAAGCAAAGCGGCAGTGGATCAACAAGTCCTGCGTGCTGTGACGTAAAATCACTTTTTTTCTCAATGGAGTTTGGTGCGGGAGAGTGAGCAGTAAAGAAAATTTCCTGTTTTGAAAAAGGTCGTGTACAGGCCTGATGATAAAGCAGCATACACATGCTTAAGAGCGTTCAAACTGTTCTTAAGAAAGCTGACGTAATTTTATTAAGTGTCTCAAATCTGTTTTTCCTTCTGTCCCTGCTGGAGAAAGCAGGGTTCCACAGAGCGAAGCCAGCGGTGACCGCGTGCCAGTTCTTGTATCATACAACCACATTTAAAAAAAAAACCTGAACTATCACTTTTGTAGTTTTGGCTCCTGCGTTGAGTTGTTGATATGAACTGTGCGTCTATCGCCCGCTGATGTGCTGCAGATCTATGATCTCTCTGCTCCACAGCTGCTCAAGTGCAGGTCTCAGCTCCCCGGTGGTTTGGCCAGTGAAGGAACACCGTACATGGGCTGACCTCCCCGCCCACCTCGCTCGCCGCCCTGGATGGGAGAAACAGAATCTCATCTGGGAAGTGGAACACCCTCGTCGAAGCCCACCAAGGCCCGTTAACCCAGAGACGCATGCTGGCATGGCATGAAACGCATAACTCTCACATGGGGAGTGGATCTGAGGTTTACGGCCCGGGCTCTTTACCCAATTAGACCGAGATGACGGAGGCAAAACAAAGCGGGGTGAAGTTTTTACAACGCCACAGGGGTCGTAAGAATGGATGGGGTTTTTTTTTTTGGAAAGGGCTGGGAGGCCGGGGTGGACTGGGGATACGTTAATCCCAAGTCTCTTTTATCACAGTCTGTCAGAGGAAGCACTCACACAGTTGCTCTTTAAACAAATGTAAACATGGACCAGACTAAAAGAGTGAAAATGAACCATCTTCATTCATCCATTCCTATATTTTAATCCACTTCTTCCTTAACTCCTGCTGTTTATTGTCCCTTAGTTTGTATTTTTAGTCTCTGGTGTTTCCTCATCTCTTCTCTTCTTCTGCTACATTTGTCATTAATATTATTATAATTTTGGGAAGAAGACAACGATTAATAAGGTCTAAATGCTTTCACTCAATTTTCTTATTTCTTGTATTTATGTGCGACAATGAACAAATCACTAAAAAGACTTAATCACACCATTTTGTATGAAAAGTTCAACTTTCATATTTCTTTTATGTTTCTGCTGTCTTATTACATTGTGGTAATTTACAAATTTCTAGCTCCTACTGGTTTTTTTATTGTATTTTATAGTTTTAATTCATGCTGATTAACATTCATATTAAATCCAATGCTTCTACACTTTGAAAGTTGTTAATGAACTGTTCCTGAAGTAATTTATTTTAATTTTATAATCTTTCCTAACTGCCCAGGAACAACAGATGCAAATTAGCAGCAGGCTAACACTGTCCCTGAAACCTAAAAACCTAAAACATTATATATATTTCAGTATTCACTGAATCACGAGTAAGGAAGCAAATCAAATGAGGAGCCTGAGGAAAAATCCAAAATCTTTATTTTCCTCTACACAAAATGACAGCTCTGGTTCAGACAGGAAGTAAAGTGTAAAAAAAAAAAAAAAAAGGACAAGAAAAGCTCACATGATAATAAATAGCCCAAAAAAAAATTATATATAAAAAAAATTATAAATGAATGGTGGTAAATATAAAATATATTACAACTCATTTGTGCAAAATAACATGCACAGGTGCTGCTGGGAAATACAGTGAGGAGTAAACATGTGAAATTAAACATACAATAAGGAAGCAGATAATTTTTTGGCAAATAAAAGCTTTTTTTAAAAAATAAAAGGGTCGTCTGTTTTGTGCTTCACTGCGAGTCTGCAACCTCCATTTCTGCTGGAGGCAGGAGGAGCCGCGAGGGACACCAGAGTCTGGTGGGGATTGAGGTAACAAGAGGATCATGATGGATGTCTCCTGTGCTCACGTACATGGTATTTCAATCAGCAACACCGATGGCCGCGCCGCAACACAGAGCAGAGCACGCGTCTGTGCACAGGGACGGGGTTTCCTCATCAGCAGCTTTCAAAATCGCAAAGAAAGCCATTAAAGGGATAGTTCCGTTTAAAGGAACCAGCCTGAAAACTGGAAACATGGCTGCCAGCGGAGACACGAGGAAAAGCTGTTTTTTTTTTTTAGCCTCTTGACAAAACACTCAACTGAAGAATGTGTTCATCGCTTTAACGTTTATGTCAGGAAACTAAAATCCTATGACACTTTCTAAACCGCTGACTCTCCACACCAAAGTCCATAGAGGAAATCTGCAATTTTAAATCGCAGCAGGAGAGTCGTTGATCCACTGCTGCCTCCATCAGTTAATCTGTGACTTCAGTGTTTGAAATCCATCTTTCAGATTTACTTGAGTGGCAAAAATTTACCAGACAAGGCAGCAGTGGACTATCAACTCCTGTGTCCCTGTGAGCTAAAAACACCTATTTTGTCCATGGACTTTGGTGCAGAGAGAGTGATTTGCAAACTTCAGTTTTCAGCCATAAAATGCTGTCTAACAATGAGATTAAGTAGAACACATATGCTTTCAATATCTTCGACTTAACCAGGCATAGATATTAATTAGTAAGCCTTTAGTTGAGATTCTAAAATCTGTTTTTTCCCTTGTGTTCTTGCTGGCAACCATGGTCTTAAGCTGGCACAGCGCAATCAGTCTTTCATCCACCCACATTTAAAAAAAAAACCCTGCACTATCCCTTTAAATGTTGCAGGAAACACTCCTGCGGTTAACGTTCAGAGCTGCGGTCAAGTCATTTTTATGTACAGATTATGACCGGAACTCTACTGAGGGCTGTTGGTGATTGCTTTGAGAATGTCACATGTGTTCTTGGAGATGACCTCTTTCAGCTTCCGTACGCGACGGGGGCTCGCCGCACCCACATAGCTCTCCGGGTGAAGGACCGCCATGCCGTCGTTGACGTTGCCCATGACGATGACCTGTCCCTCGGCGGCGGCGCCTGTGATGTTCGGGCACGGGCATTTCCAGTCCATGTTGAGAAAGGTGACCTGCAGAGGTTCCTTGCCAAAGAAGCGGAGGCCCATCTCCTCATCCTTCAGGATCTCCTCCACAGTCACGAGCGCATGGCCCGAGTCCCTCTCCTCCGTGAGATCTGTCATGTGACCTAGGATGACAAAGTCGCTGCGACAGAAGCTCGTCACCATCTTGCCTTTGGGCTTGCAGGACTTGCAGTGGTGGTTTTTGGGGTAGGGGCACATTTCCTCGCAGGCTTCCTTAGATTCAAAGTTGTTGTTGTTGCCCTCGCACCCTCCGTAGATGAAGGACTGACACTGACGTAGCGCGCTGCTGTATGCCCAGCGCGGCTCGTAGGCTTTACAGGGGCCCTGCAGACTCGGTAGCCCACAAGGGCCCGAGAGCTCTGGACCACAGCACTGCATACACTCCTCAAATGTCTCAAAGACCTTCTTTGGGTGCTGGTGGTTGTTGTTGTTGTTGCAGTGGGTGAAGGAGACACAGTTGTTGGTCTTGGGTTCAAAGTACCAGCTGACGTTCTCCAGCTCCCCCCCACAATCCTCTGGGTTGTTGGGGGGTTTTCCACACTCCTCAGGCAGGCAGCGGGTCACGTTCTTTGGCTCTGGGGTTTTTGGTGGCTCGGTGGATAGGACAGTAAGGGGATGATCAACCTTCACTGAGCCTGAGGGGTTCTGCGCCGTGCAGGTGTACACACCTGAGTGACGGGGCTGGGCATTGTAGATGACCAGCTGACCGATGTTGGTGACCACTAGGTTCCCTCGCACATGATTGGGCCTCATGACAACCCTCTCCACACCCTCCGGCAGCTTCTTCTCCCAGGTTATCTCAGGCCGCGGGCGACCCGCCACGTCACACAGAAAACTGGCCGTGTCACCGTCGTTCACGATCTGGTGAACGGGACTGCTGACCTGGAAGGGCGGCTGAGGGGGTGGAATCGTTGCCTGCAGCGGAGCAGTGGTCGGACGGAGAGTGGTCACCTGGGGCAATGAGGGGCTGGTGTTGGGCCAGGTGAGGTGGAAGCGGCAGGTGACCACAGACAGTGTGATGCCTTTGGAGCACGCCTCCGCGTCCATGTAGCACTTGTTGTAGTAGGTCATTCCGTCGGAGGCGCAGGTGAAGTGCGGCTCACGCTCGCAGCGGTCCCGACACTTACACACCGGCTGACCGTCCCAGATGTCGCACTCTGACCCCTGCTGGGTGCACATGAAACTGGCACAGGTGGCTTCTTTGGGCATTCCCATGGGGCCTTTCTTCCCGTCTATGTAACGGGCTGCCACGCAACTACGATTTCCGCAAACGTTCTGGCAACATTTCTCAAAGGACTCGCACTCCTGTAAGAGAAGAGGATGTAGAGATGAGGGAGGCTGCGTGCAATGCAGAATAAAACACTTTACACAATAAAACCTAGGAATTTGGTACTAAATTGGTTTCTCCAGTTTCTCTCCAGGTGTGATCAGTATTTATGTTTCAACGAGAATGACTGGGAATCAGAAAATGCTAAAACAATTTGCTAACGTTTTCCTACGTCCCGACCAAACTGAAATGATAGCAACCTGCTGCCATGAGATGCCATTACTGGTCTGTTTGGGCTGCAGTAGAAATATGGCACAACAAGATGGCCGCCTCTGTAAAGCAAGGCCCTTGCCTAAAGTACATTTTAAAGTCTAATTTCAAGGCTATGGAAACAGTTTTGAAGTGTTTATACACATAAACATAAAGTGAGATCATTTAACACAAACGTCCTAATAACAAAGAAAAAATAGGCTGAAGCTTGTGACTTATTTTTGTCATTACTGTACAAGGAGAAACCCAGAAAATCAGAAATGTAGAGAAAATATATACAACATGACACTGACAAATATAGTAGTGGACTCTCAGTTCACATTATAAGCTGTAATTATTTTACATTTCAAATTTCATTTGAACCCCAAAAGAGTTTTACACAATTTCAGTTCATCATTGAGTTTGTTCCATAACTTAACCCCCAAAACTGACACACATTGGTATTTAATATTTGTTCTCACTTTGCTAGTTTCAAACAACAAATAATTTTCCTTTCTTCCTTTCCTATAGTTTTGTTCACCACACAAAAAAATGTCTAGTATATAATTCCAGATCCAACGTTTGTTGATTATTCTGATTGCTTTTTCTGAAGTTTGTTTTTATAAGTATTTCCCCAAGTTTCCGCACAGTACGCGATTTGAGGCATCACAAGTGACCAATACTAAATCCTTAGACTGTTTTTATTAAATAACTCAATTTCCTTTTATAGAGAATAACAACAGATTTGGTTAATTTATGTTTAATGTGTTCTATGTGCAGTTTCCAACAAAGTTTATAGTCTATAATGACTCCCAAAACCTTAGTTTCATAGACTTTATGACTTTATGTCAAAGTTGGTCCTGGTGCCAGCAAAAAATCATCAATTTTGTTTTACTTTCATTTAAAGATAACTTATTGAAGTCAAAACCATATTTTCAACTTAATTGAATCTGTAGAAAAATAGTTTAATATTTTTAATAGATTATCTGCTTTATATTACACCCACATTGAAAAAAATTAGTATTGTCTGCAAATATCAGTATCCAATACTGTACATATATCATTTAAATAAAATAACATGGGTCCTAATACTAAACCTTGTGGTACTCCACAGGTCACACTTCTCCATCTTGATTAAAAATCATTAATTTGGACATATTGAAATCTATTATTTAAATAACTTTCTAACCAATGTTATGCGACACCTCTTATGCCATAATGCTCACATTTCTTTTACGTAAATCAACAAACCCACCTACTGTAAGCTGTTTCTTATCAACTGCTGTCGCTACAATGTCTACAAATTCCATCACTGCTGAAGTTGAGCAGTGGTTGAGCGGTTACTCCTAAATCTGTATTAATGATCATTCAATAAATTATGTTTCTCAATAAAGATGTCAAGTCTCTTTACAAATAGTTTTTCAAGTATTTTAGAAAACGGAGGTAACAAAGAAATAGATCTATAATTTGATAGTTTGTTTCATTGCCATTTTTATGAATTGGGATCATTTAAGCTGTTTTCATTATATTAGGGGAAAATACAGAGAGAGACAATATTAAAATCTTAAAATTTTTTTGTTAAACGTTCTCACTACTTCTCATCACTCTTGCAAAAACCTCCAACACTGAGTTACAATTATTTAAAGCAAAACCTACATTCATTTCTTCAGCACTACATTAACAAATGGGTCGTACATGTAGTGTTTGCTAGTCAACAATTCTAAATGTTACACAGTGGTTATTTTTTAAATGTACAAGTATTTGTGATTTTTGAATGGGGCTGATACTCATACTAACACTCATCCCTACTAAATTGTATACAATTTATGATTTATTGCTGAATTGCTGATTGAGTAGATTTAAATTTATGAAAAGAGCAGGGTGTTTTTTTTTTATAGTGCAAAAAACATGTAAGATATTCCAGAAATCATCCAGAATTTGCACAAACAACAGTGTAATCTTTACAAACTAATCCCGGAGAGACTTTACCTGGTCACTTTCACACTCTCGCGTGCACGTGCTCATGGCATCCACCCACAGGTTGGGGTTCATGTCGTTGGGACAGATGCCCGCGTGCGAGTAGGTGATCTGGGACAAAACTGCGACCTGCAGCTGCATCCACACTGACGCGCACGCCAGGAACCAGATCCAGCGTGGAAACAGCATCCACCACATCTCCAGAGCGGGACACGAGGCTCAGCAAGTGCAGACGATGGAAACACACACACACACACACAAGTGTGGAGGTTTGGAGAGAAGTGTCGGTGAAATAAAGAAGGGGTAAAAAAAGAAGCAGCAGCGCATCACACGTGCGGGAGCTGATGGAACTGATTCCGCTTTGTTGTTCCTGGTTCTGCGTTATTTACGTGCGTCCATCACGGTGAAGGCGCAGAGTGAGTGACAGCATCACAGTCACTGCTGTTGCTGCTGCTGCCGCTCAGATGTTGGAAGAAGCTTTTTAAAAGTGTGTGCTGAGCTTTGGGCTGGGGCTGATGAAGCACCTGCCTCTGTTTTGCCTCCTTTAACCCTTTGCGCGCTCTGTGCGTAAAGACGCACTACAGACTTCTCTCATTTGTCTCAGTTACTGTACCTACATCAGCATTTAGACCTCAGACATGTATCTGCTGCAATATTCAAATGATACATACTATACAACATACTTAAAATTCTCAATTTCACTCTTTCAAGACTGATACTGATACCGATATCAGTCCAATACAGTTATTTTACACCTTTTTTTTAGCTAAAATTTGTGCTGATGCTTTTACCACCTACAGTCATTCAAACTATTCCAAAAACACAATTCTCCAACTGTGTGACAAATTATCTTTGTCCCTTAAAGACGAGGACAGGAGGAGCCATAACATGACTCAGATAAAAAAAAAAAAACACACTGTTAAATAAGGAAAACAAATAAGCAAAACAACAATAATCATTTGCATCAGCTGCTTGAGTTACACTGGTTTATTTCTATCCCAAATCAATTTTATTCTACAGTCACTTTATCCTTAAATGTTTCATATTTAAGGATATTAGGTTATATTTGTGTTTTTCTAGTTCTTTTTTATAAAGCTGAGAAGACACTGAGCAGTTGCTTTGTCACTTATTACATGACAATAAAGAATATTGAATCTTAATATATAGGAATGTTAGTTTGTACAAGATTTTACATTTTTATCTTTCCGAAATCCAATCCTGTGATTTTGACTGATACTACGGATCATATCAGCTAATCTCTACTTAAAATATAATTTGCATTAAATAAGCTTAATATTAAATATTTTATAGCAAAGCAAATCAAATATAATGTTTTATTAAACCTTCACACTAACAAATGTAATTCATAAAAACTTTAGCTGATTTTATCGAAATTATCATCATGTTATGAATGAAACATTAAATGAATAATGAATAGACTGAATATTGAAAATATAGATAGAAACATTTAAATAATATAAAATAATATTTGCTGTTATGTCATCAATAGTTTGAAGTTCCAACTCACATTTTGAAGTCTGAAATCACAGTTCGTTATCTTTCAGCACAGTCCAAAGTTCCCTCAACACAGTCCAAAGTTCCCCATTATGGCTCAAAGTTCCCTCAAAACAGTCCAAAGTTCCTTCAACACAGTCCAAATTTCCCTCAAAACAGTCCAAAGTTCCCTCAACACAGTCCAAAGTTCCCATTGTAGCTCAAAGTTCCCTCAACACAGTCCAAAGTTCCCATTGTAGCTCAAAGTTCCCTCAACACAGTCCAAAGTTCCCCATTATGGCTCAAATTCCCTCAAAACAGTCCAAATTTCTCCATTATGGCTCAAAGTTCCCTCAAAACAGTCCAAAGTTCCTTCAACACAGTCCAAATTTCCCTCAAAACAGTCCAAAGTTCCCTCAACACAGTCCAAAGTTTCCATTGTAGCTCAAAGTTCCCTTAACACAGTCCAAAGTTCCCCATTATGGCTCAAAGTTCCCTCAACACAGTCCAAAGTTCCCCATTGTAGCTCAAAGTTCCCTCAACACAGTCCAAAGTTCCCTCAACACAGTCCAAAGTTCCCCATTGTAGCTCAAAGTTCCCTCAACACAGTCCAAAGTTCCCCATAGTAGCTTAAAGTTCCCTCAACACAGTCCAAAGTTAACTCAACACAGTCCAAAGTTCCCTCAACACAGTCCAAAGTTCCCCATAGTAGCTCAAAGTTCCCTCAACACAGTCCAAAGTTCCCTCAACACAGTTCCCTCAACACAGTCCAAAGTTCCCTCAACACAGTCCAAAGTTCCCCATTGTAGCTCAAAGTTCCCTCAACACAGTCCAAAGTTCCCTCAACACAGTCAAAAGTTCCCCATAGTAGCTCAAGGTTCCCTCAACACAGTCCAAAGTTCCCTCAACACAGTGCAAAGTTCCCCATAGTAGCTCAAAGTTCCCTCAACACAGTCCAAAGTTCCTTCAACACAGTTCCCTCAACACAGTCCAAAGTTCCCCATAGTAGCTCAAGGTTCCCTCAACAAAGTCCAAAGTTCCCTCAACACAGTGCAAAGTTCCCCATAGTAGCTCAAAGTTCCCTCAACACAGTCCAAAGTTCCCTCAACACAGTTCCCTCAACACAGTCCAAAGTTCCCTCAACACAGTCCAAAGTTCCCCATTGTAGCTCAAAGTTCCTGCAAACCTACTTTAGGCCACTACCATGGGTGCTGTGATACCTGCTGCATGACTAGAACACAAAAGGTGAAAATGTTAACTATAACTATATAACTATTAACTCTAATCCCTGCAAAATTCATCAGATTACCCTTAAACTCGGTCAGATTAGAGTTTTTGCAGGTCCTGATGGAAACAACAGGGCCTTCACACCAGTCAGTGCCCGGTCTCTAACAAATAAATAAATAAATAATAATAATAATAATAATAAAAGAAGAGGGATTAAAAGCCTAAGAGAATAAATAGGTCTTGAGCAAAGTCTGTACACTAAATATACAGTAAATACTGCACACGCTGCACAGAGCCAGTCTTTGTACGTGGGATTAGTGTTTCTGTGTGGATTTGTGGAAATTTACTGACTGTTCTCCAAACACAAAGTCCAGAAAAACAAAGGGAAAAGATCCAGGTTCGTCAAACTGACGAGGAAACTTTAATAACAACGCTGAAGTCGTTAACGTCCTGCGTGAATCACACACTTCACGTCCACGACCCAAAATAGAAAAACACCATAAAAGTGCAGCTGAGGTGAGCTGAGGACAATACAAGTGTGAGGATGAGGTGATGTGCTGCGCAGCGGTGGGCGTGTGCGTTGGCAGGGAATTTAATGAATGAACGCGTTGTAATTTGCACATCTCCATTCCTTTCCTACTACTTCCATTGGTTTCCCCTCCACGGTTCAGCTGAGGACACGGTGGAGCGAGCGATTAGACCGCCTTCCCGTGCAATAACAGCAAACTCCTGCTGCGTCCAAGGGCTTCTTTGTGGGCGATTGTTTGCTCTCGATGCAGATTTTTTTTTTCTCTTCTCCGTCCACCTGAGCGTGTGTTTTTGTGTTTGTGTGCGACGAGCCAATAAATAAAGCCTGTTTATGTGGAGCTTTCAGAGCCGCAGGTTTCAAATCCTGTGAGGGGGATTACATTTGCTCCCCTTTTGGCTGCCAGTAATGACAAACAAACTGCACACACTGTATCCTGCATGTATGGTTAACTATATCGGCTTATTTGCTGATATTCACTGTGCGTTTTGGATTAATCATCTGAGCCCAAAGTCCTTCCAGTTCTCCTTTCTGGCCACTTTTCTCATTGACTTTTTATACAAAACTGAATTTTTAGGGGCAAAACAAAGAGATTTTTGTACACGTGAGTGCAAAAAAATGGTAATAAATTAAAAGGCAAAAATTCTGCTCACCTCGCACGACCCTAACACTCAGTCTGTCATTTACAAATGAGATGTTTCACACACAGGCGGAATTAATAAACTCCTGTCAAGACACAGTGAGGATGGATACATCTCCAGGCTACAAGACTTATGAAAAAATTACAGGCCTTTTTTTTTTTTTTTTTTTTCTTCCCCTGTGAAATCAAATAACGGGAAGCCCCCAAAAAAAACAAACACAAACTCGTCCAATGGCACGCCGTCAACTCGGAGGTTATGTGAGGACTCCAGCTTCATTAAAAGTAATGTTTTTGTGGAGCCGTTTCACAAAGCAGACGCTCACATTACGCAGTAAAAAGAAAGGAGAAGGAAAACAAAAACGAAACCTCCCATTAAGCTACGTGAAATCGGCCGTCTGGACCGACTTTGAACGCCGCGGTCGACGTTCATGCAACTCGTGTCTGAACATTTCTCTAGGCCCCTATCTTTAGGCAGTTCTAGCTACATTCCTAATGACATAGATTTATGTATTAATGTAACTATCTACGGAGCTATTTACATACCTACTGTATGTGTATTCCTACAAATCTGTGTACCTGCGTAGCTACGATTCTATGTACGCACCTACAAATCTACGTACGAATCTGTGTTCGTACCTATTCTATTTACGTACCTATTCTCGTACCCACTGTATGTACGTACCTACAATTCTATGTACGTACCTACGAATCTGTGTTCGCACCTATCTACGTGCCTATTCTATGTACGCACCTACAAATCTACGTACGAATCTGTGTTGAACGCCGTGGTCGACATTCATGCAACTCGCGCCTGAACCTTCTGAGGTGTAAAAAAAAAAAAAAAAAAGCGTTAAACGGAAAAAGAAAATCAAATGAACCCAGTATGACTTACAATTACAAACCTCTTTAAGTCTGGACTTAAGTGGGACTGAACCATTTTACCTTTAAATTGCAAGCAAATCAATAACACGGATAAAAGGGGTAAGGGTTAGAGGATAGGATTAGGGTGAAATTTAATCTGATTACAGTGTCCGAGCCTACATACAAACACCTCATCTTCTGAAAATTTTATGATGTTTTGCGATGGTAGATTCTTACTAGAATTGAATGGGAACATGCTTGGGTGATCACCTACCCATCAAAAACTATTTTTTGACGTTTTTTTTTTTTTTTTAAAAAAAGAGAGGACAGTTAAAAACACATGGATTTAAAAATCGCTCGTTGAATTTATTGGGAACCTTGTGTGACGAGAAATACCAAGTTCAAACGGCCAACGATCGTAAATTCAATGACGTAACCTTCTGTATTGACACAATATATGTGTGTGAAATGTGAGTTTTGACGGCAGCAGGTGAACTTTTACATGTAAATAATATCTCCTTTTTTAAAGTTTCTTTTTTTACAGTGTAGGACCAACAGCAGCTGCACATTTTTTAGTGACCAACGAGCACAAAGATCAAAAACCTATCCGTAAATTCAATCCCGACATTAGACTTTATCAACAAGTAAATAATTAATAATTATAAAACGGGACAGTTTTGTCGGGATGTGCCGTATCAGACCACTGACTGGACTGGACATCAGGACAAAAAGATTAGAAGGAGGAGAAGGATAAATCCTTAATAATCAAAAATGTGCCCTGTACTTGCTCAGGTACACGAAATGGAAGATTAAATGTTAGAGATTAGCCAATATCATCCCGACTGCTCACTAAACGTACACACATGGACACAAGTTCAGGTGAAGAGAAGAAGTGAAAGAGTGAAACTTGGTCCTTTTTCAACGAGATCAGGGAAGAGTCGGCAGGCAGGCAGGCAGGCAGACAGGCAGGCAGACAGGCAGACGGTCTGTTGACACAGCTCTGCCCACAGGCAGAGACGTTACCAAACAAGCTGGCAACACTGGGATAAATGAGACAGGCCAGGCGGTCGGGGCAAGAGAAATCTTGTCTCCTTGGCAACATGAAAACATGAAAACACCAGAGGATTACAGTACGTGAACGGCCATCAATGAAACAGTGCTAGAAGTAAGTTAAATCGACTGTCTATACATCTATACATATATGTACATACAAATATAAGTACATACATATGTACGTCCTGATCTACTTACCTGTACAGGTGCCTATGTTTCCATCTATGCATTTATCTAAGCACCGGTCATTCTACATTCTATCTTCCTTATTATGGATCTACCTATATATTTATTAATGTACAGTATCTTTCGGCATAACTATGTAACAATGTACATATCTATACAGGTACCTATCTATCCATCTACACATTTCTCTAGGCCCCAATCTTTAGGCAGTTCTAGCTACATTCCTAATGACATAAATTTATGTATTAATGTAACTATCTACGGAGCTATTTACATACCTACTGTATGTGTATTACTACAAATATGTGTACCTGCGTAGCTACGATTCTATGTACGCACCTACAAATCTACGTACGGACCTACGAATCAGTGCAGTGTACGTACCCACTGTATGTACGCACCTACAAATCTACGTACGAATCTGTGTTCGCACCTATTCTATTCACGTACCTAATCTCGTACCCACTGTATGTACGCACCTACAAATCTACCTACGAATCTGTGTTCGCACCTATTCTCGTACCCGCTGTATGTACGTACCTACAATTCTATGTACGTACCTACGAATCTGTGTTCGCAACTATCTACGTACCTATTCTACGTACGCACCTATCTAGGTACCTACTATATGTACGTACCTAATCTCGTACCCACTGTATGTACGCACCTACAAATCTACCTACGAATCTGTGTTCGCACCTATTCTCGTACCCGCTGTATGTACGTACCTACAATTCTATGTACGTACCTACGAATCTGTGTTCGCAACTATCTACGTACCTATTCTACGTACGCACCTATCTAGGTACCTACTATATGTACGTACCTATTCTCGTACCCACTGCAGGTACTGCGCCTACAAATCTCGTACTCACTGTTTATACGTAACAATCTACATACCTATGTAAATACCAACGTACGTACCTACTGTGTGTACGCACCTACGAACCTATATATGCACCTATGGAACAATCTCCATATCTATACACGTACCTACGTATTATTATCTGGGCACCAATCTACATCTACCTAAGTTTCTTCCGTCCATCCAACCATCTACCTCTCTGACAGAATTGTATGGATTGACAGTGAGCGCCCTCTGGTGGCAGACTGGTGTAATTATATTCTTATTTGTACACACAGTGCACTACAGCAGAAAGAAATTCTCCTTTATTTTCCTCTCATTTTTATCTTAGACAGGTTTCACTTCCTGTTGTCGTTTCGCCGTCGTATGTGTGTGAACGTAAACAAAAGCCACGGTCGATGCTCAGCGACACAAAACAGTTTTCAGGTGTCTTCAATTTCAAGAAGGCGGTGAAATGTCGGATTTAACATCCGGGAGCAGAGTCCGATCTTAAATTACATGTGGATGTGACACGACAAAATCCATCACAAAACAGCCAAATAACAACACACTCCAAATCCTTCAGCTCAGATGTGGGAAATACTTTTCTGTTTTACAAACAGTTTAAATCAGTCATTACCAAAGATCATTTGTTACATAAGTGTGCGTAATTTTAAAGGCTTTTCCTTAGGATAAAATGAAATTTTGATTCATTTATCAAACATATATCTGCTGCAATAGGTTTTTTCTGGTTTCCCCATTCAAAAATATTAGTAAGTGCAACAGAAATAGTAGTAAAAACAGTCAGACATGTTACATTATGCACAAATTTTCAGTGGCTGTGATTTATACATTTAATTTGGGTCAATTTGTCGTTTTTAAAAAGTGGCATGATACGTTTGGGGAAACACTGGCTTCAAACACAAGTACTTTCTTTAAATTATCTGAGATTTGTTGCACTAATTATAAATACTGACTGATTAAAAATTCTTATTTTAAACATCACAACTTGAACAAAAAGACATTTCACCTGCTCCGACACAAACACACAAACCGTGCTCTTTCTTTCTTTGTTTTTTTTTTTTTTTAATGAAGGCATTATTATATTTCATATTTCATATTTTGGTGGTACAGAATTCAAGTTTTTATAGATTTGGTTCACATAAGAATCACACACATAAGAACAAACTTCCCTAGAAAAGAAACGTCGTTAAAAAGTGGCTTAAATAAAAAGGTACAGTACAAAAATAAGTGAGTTTATCACAAAAACACGCCTTTTTTTTGCCGTTGTGTATGAGGAAAAAAGTACAGTGGCACAGCATTATTTTTCTTGTAGAAAAAAAAATTAAAAGTTCAGCCTTTTTTTTTTTTTTTACATTTTGCAGCAGAGAACTGATTTTACAAAAACAACAAAAACGTTACATTCACTGGCGTTCATCCCACTGGTAGAAGGCACTAAAGACTTGGATCAACTAGTACTTGCACCTATGGCATAAAAGCCATATGTGTTTTTTTTCCTATTTAAAAAGACAGTGTTTGCCAAACAGGACAATACACCAAGTGCCAGTAAAAAAGAAAAAGATGGTGTAAAAAAGTCCTGACGTAGTTTCCACAAATGCTAACTGAGCCAACGTTTGCCAAGAAGTTCAGGCTTGATTCAAAGAAACCAGCAGCAAGTGCCCTGGAAATACAGCAAACGCACCGAGACGTGATCTTCGGTGACGCCGCTGCGTCTGGAAGTAAAAACGAGCTGGCCCTTCAACCCTGCTTCGTAACATTGGGACGAAAAAATATCCGCTCTACGGAGCCAGACCTGCGTCTTTAGCCATGCTGTAGAAGATTCCTCTCTGCGACATGAGGTTTGTGGGAGTGTCGAACTCTGCCACCTGTCCTTTGTCCAACACCAGGACTCTGGATGAGAGAAGAGGACAGAAAGTGAGTTATGTTAACGGAAAGTCTACACCTGTTCAAGTCTACGATGTCTTAGAAATACAGTCAGGTCCATAAATATTGGGACATCGACACAATTCTAATCTTCTTTGGCTCTATGCGCCACCACAATGGATTTGAAATAAAATGAACAAGATGTGCTTTAACTGCAGACTTTCAGCTTTAATTTGATGAAATTAGGTGAACGGTGTAGGAATTACAACAGTTTTAACCTAATGTTTTTGCTATCTCTCTTGATTTTTCAGCCCAATGATGGCTTACTTTGCTGATATTGGATCTCATATTGAGAGTTGACTTCAACAGATTCCAAATGCAAATAGCACACTTGAAATGAACTCTAGACCTTTTATCTGCTCCTGGGAAAATGGGATAATGAGGGGAAAAACACACACCGCGCCATGGAACAGCCAATTGTCCCATTACATTTGGTCCCTTAAAAAGTGGGAGGCACATATGCAAACTGTTGTAATTCCTACACCGTTCACCTGATTTGGATGTAAACACCCTCAAATTAAAGCTGAACGTCTGCAGTTAAAGCACATCTTGTTCATTTTATTTCAAATCCATTGTGGTGGTGTATAGAGCCAAAAAGATTAGAATTGTGTCGATGGCCCAATATGACTTTACCGACAGGAAATTCAGGTTTTGTCAACGGCCCACTCTCCCACACCAAACTCCAGAGAGAAAATCAGTGATTTTTACATCACAGCATGCAGGAGTTGATGATCCCCTGCTGCTGCTGTCATCAAATACAAATGTGTTATTTTGTGATTTCAGTGTTTGACATCCTTTTGTTCTGATTTAGCTCAGTGACACAAACTGGCCACACGAGGCAGCAGCAGAGCAGCAGCAGCGCCTGTTAAACTGTCACTTAAAATCACTGATTTTCTCTATGGACTTTGTTAAATATAGCAGTTATTCTTAAAAAAAATAAAAATAAAATAAAATACATGTTTTTATGTGATTTTTCCTTTTAGCAGTCATTCTTACAAGTCAAAAAACATGTTTTATACAATATTGCTTTTTAGTACTTACTCTAAGAAAATAAAATCTTCTTTGTAATACCTTTTGTTAAATTTCATTTTAGTGGTTACTCTTAGAAAATGTTTGTTATCTTTCATTTTAGTATTAATGATTTCTTTGTCAGTCTTATGAGACAAAAACATGCTTTATGTTATACTTCGTTTTAGTAGTTACTCTTGGAAAACAAAATGCTTTTGTTATTGTTGACTTTAGTAGTAATTCGTACAACACAAAATAAACCTTTTCATATTAAATTTCATTTTAGCAGCAATTCTTAGAAAATAATATCCACATATTTAAAATTACCTTTTACTTTAGTGGTAATTCTTTAAAGACAAAAACACATTTATGTGATATTTTGTTTTAGTAGCTACTCTACTTTTTTATTTTATTGTAATTGTTAGTCTTACAAGACAAATACACATTTTAATGTAATTTTTTAGTAGTAATTTTTATAAAATAAGCATAGTTTTTTTATGTTATCCTTCATTTTGGAACAAATTTGTACAAAATAAAATATACACTTTCATGACGTATTTTATTTTAGTGGCTATTCTTGGAAAATAAATGTGTTTTTTTTTCCATGTTATTTTCAGCTACTGAGATAAGCAGTAACAGGAAGTAGTCACACTTCGCACATGTGCAGAACTAATCGAGCCGTTGGTGCAGATTAAGTAGGGATGCTGCAAAAATGAGGAATTTATTATTACGGAATTATTACTTTACGCGAATGGAGACGCTACGTGCGACCAAACGTCAGGTTTACGTGCGGACTCGGCCGCTGGTATCTGACCTTGTGTAATCCATGATTGTGTTGAGTCTGTGTGCGATAGTGAAGACGGTGCAGTCCTCAAACTGAGTCCTGATGGTGGACTGGATGAGATCATCCGTCTCCAGGTCGATGGCGGCCGTAGCTTCGTCCAGGACGAGGATCCTGGTCTTCCTGAGGAGAGCTCGGGCCAAACACACCAGCTGCCTCTGGCCCACACTGAACACACACGGCATCACAATCAATCGCGACACATGCGACACACACACACACAGCTTCGAACACGCTTCACCGAGTCGGTCCTCTACCTGAGATTCTCTCCGCCCTCTGCACACTCCATCTCCAGCTTCGACGGCTGATTGCTGACAAACTTGTGGAGGTGAGAATGTTCCAGGGCTTTCCACACCTCCTCATCACTGCACTGATCAAAGGGATCCAGGTTCATCCTCAGTGACCCAGAGAAGAGAACAGGCTCCTGTCAAACACAGAAGATGGGAGGTGACAAAGACACAAACAAACACGTGTGTGAAAGTTCTGAGCAAGAAATCCTGGAGCTTTTTACGTTTGTGTGACATTTGTAGTCCATAAAATCCAAGTCATTTCACTTATTTTATCAGAAAACCTAAATACAACCCTCATGTGGAGGATAAAGTGATAAAAGGTGAGTGAGCTAATTCTGTTAGAAAGTGACGCATATGAACAAAAAAAAAAAGATTTCAGCAGTTTAAGCTACAGATTTAAAATTCTATTACTTGTTTGAACCTTCTTACATTTGTATTTTTTAAAAAATCAGTTTAATCTTATCTCACAAGAAACAGACGAACATGAAGATAAAGCAGTCAAAGATGAAGATGGCGACAAAAATAAAGGAGAAAAATAAGAAGACGCATCATGGACCAAGACCAGATCTTTGTGGAGCAGAACTTCATTTCTGAGGTCAATTCAAAGTCCTAACAAGAGAAGAAGCTGTGTAGACCTGTGTGTGTGTGTGTGTGTGTACCTGTGGAATGATGGTGAGCTTGGACCTCAGGTCGTGCAGACCGATCTCGGCTATCTTCACCTCGTCGATGGTGATTTCTCCTGCTGCAGCCTCCAGCAGCCTGAAGAGGCAGAGAGTCATGGAGGACTTTCCAGCTCCGGTTCGACCCACGATGCCGATCTGCACATAAAAAAAACCAAAAGGAGCCTGGATTAGTGCGTGTCTCCACTTCACTTGACCATGATTCTTCACTGATCCACGTCACCTTCTCTCCTCCTTTGACGCTCAGTGTCAGGTTCTTCAGGACCAGGTCCAGTCCTTCTCGGTACCGAACGCTGTAGCTTTGGAAGTGCACATTCCCATTTGTGGGCCATTCAGGGGGAGGCTTCTTGTCCTCAATCTCCCAGGGAGCCTGAGGACACAATCGTGGTACATTCACAGCCACTTTATTAGGTACACCTGTACAACCACTTACTAACACAAAATAATCAGCCAATCACGTGGCAGCAACACAAAACTTTTAGTAGATCTTTCTTTGACACTAAAACATTGGTAAATTTGCGAAATACACTTGCGGCTACTTCCTGTTGAAACATTAACCCTCAAAACAGGAAGCCGTGACACTTTTACACATGAGTACAACTGATCAGGTTTCTAGTGCAGATCAGGCAGACGCACAGCCTGCTAACTAAACACCTGTTACTGATGCGCTCAGTGAAACTTCTGCACTCCACTGCTGCTGCCACCTTGTGGTCAATTCCTCAGGAAGTCTTTTTTTTAATCAATTCTATTATTTATAAAACTTCTCCTTGTTCTGTGGGTTTAATGGCAGCTTGCATCCATGATGTATTACTGCCACCTAGTGGAGTTGGAAAATCTCATTCTGTCATTGTTCCTTATTCTTCTCACTCCTGTCCTCCTCCTCTCCTTATCTCCTGTCCTCCTCCTCTTCCTCCTCTCTTTTCCTCCTTCTCCTCCTCGTCTCCTGTCCTCCTCTGTCCTCCTCTCCTTTCCTCCTTCTCCTCCTCGTCTCCTGTCATCTTTCTCTCCTTGTCTCCTGTCCTCCTCCTCCTTATCTCCTGTCCTCCTCCTCATCTCCTGTCCTCCTCCTCATCGCCTGTCCTCCTCCTCCTCCTCGTCTCCTGTCCTCCTCCTCCTCCCCTTTCCTCCTCCTCGTCTCCTGTCATCTTTCTCTCCTTGTCTCCTGTCCTCCTCCTCTCCTGTCCTCCTCTGTCCTCCTGTCCTCCTCCTCCTCGTCTCCTGTCCTTCTCCTCCTCCTCATCTCCTGCCCTCCTCCTCATCTCCTGTCCTCCTCCTCCTCCTCGTCTCCTGTCCTCCTCCTCTTCCTCATCTCCTGTCCTTCTCTGACCTCCTCTCCTTTCCTCCTCCTCGTCTCGTGTCATCTTTCTCTCCTTGTCTCCTGTCCTCCTCCTCTGATTAACTTTTCTCATCTCCTATCTCCTCCCGGCAACAGGAACTCACAACAGCATCTCATTTAACGCTCAACACGTTCAATCTTGACACAGATTGTCAGCGGCAAAAGTCCACAGCTGTTGCCACTTTATTAGGTACACAAGTCGCCGATTAAAGTGGCACTGGAGCAGCTACAGAGTGGCATGTTTGGAAAAGTCTGATTATGTAAAGGAGGCTCATGTTGGCATCAGATAATCACATTTCTGGATCACATTAGAGTTTATAGGTCTACTGTTGTTAACTTGGCAGCACCGCATTTTTTTTTTTTAATTTAAAGAATGCGAGTAAAATTCCAACGTTTTTAACAGCACAGTGAAGCCAACACAAGTAAACACACGCAGAGGGCCTAACTTAAGCCGCAGCCAAACACGCCCACACACACAGATAATCTGCGTTACATACCTCCGTCTTTGTCTCCGAGTACTCCTTCACTCTCTCCACTGCTACGATGTTACTTTCCAGATCTGATGTCATTCGCACCATCCAGTTCAGAGACATGGTCACCTACAAAAAAAACCAAAACAAAACACCAACACATTAAAAATCATTCTTTCACACTTTAACCTTAGGGTAAAACTAATGTTGTTAAGAGGCTAGTGGGTGAAATTGATTAAAGTAGCTCTAACTACAAAAGAAACCGATCAAGCTCCTGAAACAGCTAAAAAATAACAACAATACATGTTAATAATAAAGTGGTTAAGAGGCTAAAAAAAAAATGAATGGAATCATTAGAGCAAATCATTTGGTTTAATCACAGTTACCTGATGTCGTAATAGAAGAAACCTAAAATATCAAAAAGTTTAATTTCAACAACAGATTGTGATGTTTCATAAAAACAAACAAATGTATAAAAACAAACAAAAAAAAAGTGACTACAGAGGTACATGTTTCATGCTGTGGCTGACGTTGCGTTCTATCAGAACTCAGAACCGGGCGTGACATAACCCTGGAGTTCATCGTGTTCCGGCTGACAAGTCGGAATGCAAGATAATGGAGATAATGCAAGTATCTCGGGCTAGCCACTGTTAGCAATACACTCACACCAACAGCGTAGCAACACATTTATAACACATGTGTATGTCTAATTAACTGTAAACCCAACAGAACACAACAGAAGCGCAGAAAATGGAACGCGCCATGACATGGGGATTGACGCAAGCCATGTTTGAGGCAGGAAAATGAAAACCGTGAGCTAAAAGAAGCTAAAATGGTTCAATTTAAAGAGTTGAACTTCAGAGTCTGGTGTTAAAATTCTGAAAGTTTCCATGAATCAATTTCTAACCAGTTTCCTGGGAAATATTAAACCAGAAACCAGGAATGCACTCACTCAATCACTCATCTTCTACTGTACCGCTTTATCCTCCACATGAGGGTTGCAGGGGGCGCTGGTGCCTAATCCCAGCTGACACAGGTGAAATGCGCGAGACATCCTGGACAGGTCGGCAATCCATCACAGGGCCACACAGAGACAAACAGCCATTCACTCACATTCACACCTACGAGCAATTTAGAGTGTTCAATTGGCCTAATCCCCAAATCTGTACGTTTTTGGACAATAAAACATTTTTATCATTTCCATAATCTATTCAATTTAAGGTGCATGACATTTATTCTCTTAAAATATTATAGAAAAAATATATATAATATATTTATATATTTAAATATAAAATATTTATCTTTGAATTTGATTATTATAAGATAAAATTGTATTTTTTTTATAAGATAAAAAAAAATACTATTTTGTTTCAGTTTTAGTATCTCAACTTTCTTCACTATTTTTTTACAACAATTCCGTTTACATGCATTAATCTCATAATCCTAATTTAATGTTTGTGGCAATCACCAGTAAAACACAATGGCAGTTTATGTGTGGGAAAAGTGGTATATAAATAAAGTTTGATTGGTTTAAACATGACCCGTTAAACCTTAAAAACAAGCACATTTCCCAGAATTCCCAGGACAATTATAAATTCAGTCAATTATTAATAAACAAATATTAATGAGTTAACTTTTACAAACATATGGTGATACAATAGTGACTGAAGGCTACACTTTTGTAGCATCTTAAAGATTTAGCTATTTATGCTATGAATAATGCAGCAAATGACATGCTATTTTCTAAAGTGCATGAAATTCAAGCAGTTAGCAAGTAGCACATCATTTATTTTGTTAGTTGTAGCATAAATTGCGAAATCTGTAACCAATGTGTAGCATCTGATAATGATTATATTTACTGTATAGGTTTGCTAATGTGAACTCATCAAATACTTGCGTAAATGATGCTACGTGCTAACATGTAAGATTATTAGGGCAGTTAGCATGTAGCTCACCTGAAGAGCGTAGGACACCGACAGACCCACGAGGCCGGGGTTCAGATTATCTTTTCCTGTTACGGCAAACAGAGCTGAAAACAGCACGATGCAGTTCCCGATGAACTCGATCCGCACGCCGAGCCACCTGCAGGACATATCGGAGCATTACAGGGAGTGAAGAAACATGTGGCCTAAGCTCAGGTTCCTGCTTAAGTTTTTTATCGTAACAGCATTTGTCAAAATACCACCCATGCGTTTTTATGTAGAGGAGCAATACGCTAGTTTTAGTTTTTCGCTTAACATAAACTTTTATTTTCTTTCCTTTGTCGCCCTGTCGCTTTCTTTATTCTGTCTCTGGTTCTGTAATAGTATATGTTAATATGTATACTTATTCGAAAAAAAGCTTATGGCAGCGCTATAGCGCCCCTTACAGGCCTGGCATATGCACTACAGCATTTAGAGTCACTTGGGGAGTTGTGTGTGGGCTGAAACTTCATCCATGTCTTCATTTCTGCAGCAGAATGATCAGCTACTCATTTATCCTATTAATAATGTAGACGTAGGCGTTATCATATGTTGCCTACTGCAGCTTTAACTGCTGAAAGCCAAACACAACAGCGATTTCTTTTTTTTATTCAGGGGGGAAAAAAACGAAATGAAAAATGAAAAGACCGGAGGAGAGCAGCTGTGAGCACTGGAGACGCAACACATACCTGTTGGACACGAGACCGGGATAGTGACACTTTTGGTTCTCATCCACTTTCTTATCGCTCATCTGAACAAAGGCAGAGTGTCTGCCATAGGCTCGGATCACGCTGGAGCCAGTGATGGTCTCAGAGAAATGGGAGTATATTGGCGAGCGGCTGATCGACTCCAGGCGCTTTAGCTGCCGCGACGTGGCCACGTAAAACCTCTACGGGTCGTCGAGGAGGGAGGGAGGGAGGGAGGGAGGACGGGGAAGAGACAGACACACAGCGTCAGGGCAGGACAAGACATCGCACATGTAGAGTGTTATATTCAAATAAAAACAAATATGATGTACACAGACGATCCCACACACACGCATGCACACTCGCAGGCACTCAGAGGCGTGTGTGAACAAAACACCTGCGGTTTTCATTTTCCAGATTGTTGATCAGATGCCAGCGGAGGTTACACAAGGTCCTGAGAACTGGAGAGTCCCAGCTCCCCTGCGTTAACCTCAGGAATTTCTCATATACTCATATTGATGTTTCAAACAAACAATTGAGGGCATCAACTAATGATTATTTTAATCAACGATTACTTGTTTGGTCCACAGAACCTTGATCGCTGTTTTCCAAACAAATGATGTTCTCAAAATTATTCATCTTTTTTTTTTTTTTTGGGTTATATGGAGCAAAGAAACAAGAAAATATTCACATTTAAGAGGCTGAAAAGTGGTGTCTGTGTCAGTGAATCTCATCCTATTTGCCAAGCCTTCATGGGAGCGTAAGTGGAGTAGTTGGTGTCCGACTCTTACTGATTAATTATAGTTGTGTTATTTACCCCAAACAGCGTCACTCTTTTCTTGTCTTTTAACATTAGAGGGCAGTAAAATCACAAAAGTGGCCTACTTATAATTCGCATTTTCATGTTCAAAGTGAAGCACTAAGTGTGTTGATACAGTAGTTGAATTAAACAAGTAAACCAGATTAACTTTGGTTCTTAAAACAATGATGTGCAAAAGCGCCCTAACAAAATATATCCAAATAACAAGATAAACACAATTTAGATATCTAAATATATGCACATTGCTTTAATATGTTAAAATGATTTTTTTCTCCACACTCTATTGTATCCACGGTGACGACTCATTGAGCTTGGATGATAAATTCACTGACGCTTTTCCACATTTTAAACTGCAGGTGTTTTGTTTTTCATTAGGTTTATGCTCTCACATCAAAATTAAATTGTATTCTCTGGTAAAGTCAGCCATTTTGACTATCATTAAAGCAGCAGTTTTCCTGAGTTTGGTTTTCATTTGCAGTGTCATTCAGACAGAAGTGGGACGAGAGACACATGACGCAGCAAAGACACAAGCCATGCAAGATGGGACGCCACAGAAACAGGATGACTGTGGGTTAGCATGTATATTAATATGAAATAAACAGAAACAAAGAGCCTGAACGGCCCCGTGAACCTGTGCTCCACATTCACTTACACCACGTCCAATTTAATCTGTGTTACATGTGTAAATATGTGGAGGAAAACTGTAAAAGACAGATTAACTCGGTCTTTTCTTACCTATGATTAAGTTGCACTGAATGATTGACGTTTAAATAAAACTAGATACAGGTTTTTTGAAGCCACAACCTTGAGTATCTATCGATAATCCAGATTGAGACTCTAAATGAGCATCACAAATAATTCATTTCATCTTAAATGTTTCAAAAACAGCAGCATTAAGTTCCATTGACTGAACTGATGGAACCATAAAACACGGTAAAGACCAAACAAAAGTTAAAAAGGCGTCAAGAAAACGTATGAAAATGGTGACGTAAAAGCAGAAATAGGCCAAAAATGCCAATAACGAAATCTGAATTACCACCAAAACATAATAATAAAACCTTGTATGTTCCACCTCAGCTGCACTGGTCAGATTACAACCCTGAACCAAAAACATAATAGTCCATAAAAGTCCATAATCTCACCAAATATAATATTTTAGACCAAGAGCTACTATTATTTGTCACAAATCCTCATGAACCAGACCTGAAAGAATTCATGGTGCCCAAACACAAACGCAGGATTAACCTGTATTAAAGGATTAAATTTAAGGTGGGGTTGCAAAACGACCCTGTTCAGACCTGTTTTAAGCATGTGTCCTAAGAGATCTTGTCGAAAGGGGGAAGACCTCCACCAAGATTTAAACAACTGTGTTTTACAAACCAGCACCTGAAATATTTATATTTTCATCCAATAATTCTGAATGGATAGATAATCGATAATAACAGTGGGGGTGCATTTTCACGTCATTCGCATTTTCATGTGATTTTGGCTTTAACGTCATTGTCATTTTTACGTTATTCATGTTTTCACACTGCTCTCTCCATTCGCTCAGGTTGAAAAATTTCAACTTCAGCAAAAACTTTGCATCCTTAAATTCACAGTTCACATTCTCATGTCATGTCATGGCAGTCAGACTCAGCTGGTTCATGATAGAGGGAAAAAACAAACTATACCATCCTACACTAGAAGTTTTATCTACAAAGGTTGTTTAAAAAAGTAAAAGCTTAGAATCTCTACCGAGTCGATGCAAACGCACGCAAAAATAACACAAAAATGATATTGATATTGCATTTGCACATTATAAGGGATAAGGATTTCTTGGAATTTTGATAAATTTTTCATCAGTGGGCAGATTCCCACCAAAATTTAATGGTAACATACTTGGGTGATCATCTAGCCATCACAAAAAATTCTGATTGATTTGTCAAAAAGTTGGAGACAGGAACTTGCTCAGACAAAGAGAAACTTACAGAAAAATCCACACGGACTAGAACTCCTTTGAGGGCGTAAAAACAGGTCTGAGCAGGGTCTTCATCAATCCAGGTTAACTCGGATTGGATACCAATGATTTTGTGAGTTGATTTCTGCCTCAAGAGCAGCCTTATGTGTCAATAATAACAAAATTTTGTAAGGAATTAAGGATTATTGGAAAAAAAACAAAACATTGAAGACGCAAACTCACACTGCGCTTAAACTACACACTGACAATCTAAGACTAGCAAACACCGAACCACACAGTAGCCACAGCAATACGACAGCTACACACACACACACAGCACACACACACTCTCTCACACATACACATTGTATTGATGTTAGCAGAATGTTTTCCGATTTACCTGAACCCACCAATAGAACAGCATTAACGGGGCTACGACTACGAGGAACATTGGGGTGAGGGCAGAGCATATGAGCAGCACATTCAGTGTGTACCAGAAAGTGCGCATCCATATGTCAATATTTTCCGGAATGTAGGAGTCTATAGTGTCCACGTCTTTGCTGAAGCGGTTTAGTATCCGCCCAGTGGGCGTGCCCTCGAAGAAGGCCTGCGGCGCTCGCAGCACGCCGTGCAGCAAGTTGCGGTGCATGAGCTTGGCCGCCTTCAGCATGCTGTAGGCCCGGCACAGCAGGCAGTTAACCAACAACAGCGAACCTGTGAGGGGGGGAGAGGGGAGAGGGGGGAGCGCGTCAAGGGCGTCAACACAACACCTGCTTTTCTCAGCAGCATTACGCCCCCTTCCTGCTGCGTGAGGGAACAACAGTGTCTGCTCAGTGCAAGGGTTCACCAAGTGTGCTTTTAATTTAATAATTGTTCTTCTTTGTTTGTTTGTTTTTTTTCTGTGATTATAACGGTGCAGGTTCGCCACCAGATGCACACTGAAAAGAAATATAATTTCCACAGATTACTTCCACAGGTGAGTGCTGTGAGCACGTGTTCTCATCTGTGGGGAAAAAAAAACAAAA
Source organism: Brachirus orientalis (assembly GCA_016785285.1). Lineage (NCBI taxonomy): Eukaryota > Metazoa > Chordata > Actinopteri > Pleuronectiformes > Soleidae > Brachirus > Brachirus orientalis. The sequence continues at coordinate 1,265,877 of JAFBJR010000484.1, read as the reverse complement.
GGGCCGTACTCAATCCTGATCAGGTTGACAGACTCGTTTTCCTGCCAAATAATAAAAATAATAATAATAAAGAAACTTGAGTAGTGATGTCAGATTATTATATTTAAGCTGTTAGAGCCTCCTTCTGCTGTAAGTGAATTCCCATTTATGGAGTGTTTATTCTGTCCTGTCCATGTTATGAACCCTCAAAAGCTAACAACACTAAACTGTTATTAATAAACTGTCGGGTTTGTGGTGAGCGGTGACGGTGGGGTGGGCTCAAACATATTCAAACAAATTACACATCATCATAAATTTGTTCAAACTTGATTTTTTTGGAAGAAGAGAATGTGGCTCGAGTATCAAAAGACGCCAGTAGAAGCACTCGCTGCATTCCTAAAAGATAAAATAATCTAGATATTCTACTTGTGATAGACTGATGCAATTATCTCAATAAAAGTAATCAAAAAAATTGGTATTTCTTCTCCCAAACAGTCCCCGAAGTCTGTTTTCTTTATCACAACATAAGGTCAGAAACAGTGTACAAAAGAAAAAACAGCCAAAACCATCGATATTCATGTCACTGAAGACTAAAAATCAAGCTTCTTATTCAGCTCTAACTCAGTAACACTTGAAACTACTGAGTGTTGGACACAACAATGTCTTCTTTTTACAGTCAGGATAAAGTCAAACCCTAAAAAACAAAAACCCAACCTCTTCTCGCCATTTAAATTGCTTCATTTGAAAGTGATTTAATCCACAGATATTCTGTAACACAAACAAACCCCTTATTTAACTAGCAATGCCGATTAATACTTTCCTTCACATCTGTTCCACAATTTAAATAAAATAAACAACAAAAACCCGTCTGTCAGGCACATGAGCTGACAAAACCAGCTCCTTAGATGTTCTCAACGGTGAAGCCAGTCGTATTAACACTGCTCGGCCACTAGAGGGAGGTTGTGGACCATGAGAGTCAACTTCGGTAGATTGTGTGCAAGTGTGCGTGCAAGTGTGTGTGCTTTTGTCACCTCTTTAGGACATTTTTCTGTCATAAACACTGACCTTGTCTGGACCAGTAGCCCTCATGGAGACCAAAACCTGGTCCTAATGAGGCAGAACCTCATTTCTGAGGAACTGGTTAAGTTTAGAGCTAAGATTTGAATTGTGGTTAGGTAAAAGTTAAAGCTTAGGCATTAACCAGTAAAGGTTAACGTAAGGGATTACACTTTGTTTAGGCTGTTTAAACAAGTAGAAGGTGATAAGAGTCCATAAGAAGGTAGCTGTGTGAACCTGCATGTGTGTGTGTGTGAGGAAGGTGTGGGGAAACAGGCTGCAGGCAGGACAGGAAGTGTTTCATCTGTGGAGAGAAGCAAAGTGATTTCATGACTGAAAACATAGAAGATCACAGCAGCAGCACATCATAGGCTACGGAGAGACAAAAAGCCCAAGAAGAACCATGGAGGGTTAAAAAGAAAAGCTGTGGTGCCAGCATGCAGTGCGACATGCCGGAACAGGAACCGGAAAAGCCACAAATTCACAGAGACGATGCCAGATGACGATGGAGAGGAAGAGGACGAGGAAGAAGACAATAAAGAGGAGGGGAGCGGATCGTCTGGCACATGAGTCAACATCTTTCCTGAGTACCTGGACAAAGACGTATATGAAAGTCAAAGGTGCTATGACAACAGCAAAGATGGGAGTGCTGGAAATGATGACTATCATCGTGGAGAGAGAAATGAAGAAGGTGCCGAGGAACATGAGCACGGTGGACGGGAGGGCCTCGTCGATCACGTAGATGTCCTTGGAGAAGCGGTTGATGATGCGTCCTATAGGCGTGGTGTCAAAGAAAGACTGGGGTGTGTGAAGTTTGTTGTCGAGCAGGTTAAAGTGCAGCTTCCGGGCTGCGCCGATGTTCCCCATGGCTAGAGTGAAGGAAGAGAGCATGACCAGGACACCTGGAGGGAGGAAGAGGAAGAGGAAGAGGAAGAGGAAGAGGAAGAGGAAGAGGGGGAGGAAGGTTGATTGTGGGATGAGAAAGCAGCCGAATTATCCACAGACACAGGCAGCGTCTGGTTGACGTTTCACTAAAGACGAAAACCTTCAGACACTGAATGATGACCTCTGACCCACAGGAATAAAATCAAACAGAGATAAAAGCTGTTCAGGTTTAAAATAATTTAATACAATAAAATAACACAATAAACGCAGTCTGCATCAACAAATAAATTCCCATAAACAATAAAAAACTGGTTGATTTAAAGCTAGGGTCAGTAATTAGTTTGTGAAACACTAGTGATATTATTACTGACCATTACTCAGTTGACTACTTTACAGGGGGATTCTCAAACAATGGGTCAGGACCCAAAGATGGGTCGTGGGAAATTTTTTTTGGGTCCCCAAAAATATTTGCCGAATTTGTCCAACCTTTGAGTTAAGATTTCTGCGTATATGTTTTAAATAATATGCATAAAATAACGCATCATCTATTGGAAATGATTCTTTTACCAATTCAAAATTGGTAAAATATTGTGATTTGGATCATGATAGTTTTACTATCTTTAAAAACTGGGTCCGCATATAGAAAGTTTGGAAAACAATGGCTTAACTTATAAAAAAATGCATTACTAAATAAACCAACATTGTCTGTTAAGTCACTTAAATAAAATTAAAAGGAGTTTGCAAAAAAAATTAAAACTTAAAGTTAAAGCTTCACAGGAAACACTTCAGGGCTTCATTTTTTTTATTAAGCTAATATTTTATTTGTGATTTGTAACATGAATGTCCCATAACCTACATGCCACTAATGTATGTTTCAAAATTTAAAGTGAGAAAAAGGTGGAAGGAAAATTAAACTGCGTCTGCCTGCAGGCGCCCATGTGCCATGACAAGTCCACCACAAGATGGAGGCAGATGCCGCCGACGTCAAGGCAATAGCCAGAATTTAACACGAGCGAGTGAGTCACGTAAAAAATTCTGCAACCGACGACGACTTCCAGCTGAGGAGGTAGAGACGTACCTGCCGCATTGCGTCAAACTGCTTCGTTAAAACTTACCGACCCTTTGCTTTAAGCCAGATAATGAGCCAACGTTTCATTAGCTTCATTGCTGTTTCTTACCTTGTGCGATGCCCAGCGCCGCGTACACCCCCACCCTCACGTTGACGTTGTCGTTAGTCTGATTTCTCGAGGCGTCGTTGGTCCACTCGCTGAGCCAGACGTTTGCTCCGATGGCGGCGGCGCTCTGGCAGCCGTACAAGAAGCAGATGAGCACCGACAGGAGCGGCCCCACGGCCTTCGCGTACTCCATGTACACTTTCAGCTTCACCTGGGAAACACAAAGGTGCAACATTATACATACAGTACTGTGCATAAGTCTTAGGCCACCATTAGATTTGTTGTTTTAGCAATGCTCTAATGACCAAACTGTACAATTATTTCTCAATCACTTTATTGGAACACATCCTGAAAATATGGAGAAACACATATGCAGTTTGAAAATAAAATCTTTTTTTCAACAAAAATGCTTGTATAATACCAAATATTCAGTGTGACCTACATTTCCACTTGAACAATAACACAACCATGGCTCTTTAAAACCTGGAATGGAACCCTAATGTTATTGGTCAAACCTGTGTTTCTCCTACTATTTCATGCCAACAAATAGCTGCTGTGAAAAAGGTCTATTATACCTGGTTTACTCCAGACATGTTGGAGCATTACATACACATGTTGCACAAGTTCAACTCACTGACAGGTTGATCATATAGTAGAAGACTGACTTTTAGTCACATCTTTTCAGTCTAAACGCCAACGATCACAAAAGAAAACAACAAAGCTGCTGGTGGACTAAGACTTATGCACAGGACTGTGTCATATTTTTATTTCGGGTGCTGTTGTTTCACAGCACCACGTTTGTTCTTTCTTTTCTATTTTATGGTTCCTGCTCCTCCAGCGCAGGTACAGTGTGTTTTAATCTATATCCTGTGGATATCTTGTCAATCTTTGAAACATCCAAGAGAGGAACTGCTGGTTGTGAAGACGATGGTGAAAAACTGTTGTATAATAAAGCTTCTATCTAATCCAGGGGCTTGAAACCTAAATGACCTGGGGGCCACTGGGCATCTAGTCGGGTTAAGAGGGGGCCCTGCCTAGAGATTCATGATTTTATTTTACAGAATTTCAAAGTACAAGTGCTTGTTTTGATAGGGAATAATGTGTACTTCACAGTAAAAACATTTATGACAAAATAAATATCAAAAACGCATAAATAAATGAAAAAAATAAGTAAATAATGTGAACAACTGTAATTAAAACACCAAACAAGCTTAGATACACATGAAATTTAGTGTTGAATGTAATAAATTTAATAATCTGATCATTTCCAATAAAAATTATTGCTAACAAACTTAATTTAGTGTTGGAAGAAGAGGCCACTGACCATGTTCTCATTCTGACATGATATTAAGTGGTGGACGGGACACCAGTTTGACACCTCCAACTCTAATCCAATCTAATCTAATCTAAATATAACACCTAGTACACTACCACTTCAGTTGTTTGTTTTTTTTTATTTTACATTGAAAATAAATACATATATTGGAATATGACACAATACCAATAAAGACTGATTGAAATAATTTAATTGTCTCTTTAAATCTGCTGCATTTCTACGGATATTTCTTTTATTTCTTATCCAAACAACGTCAAAGTCGGCACTGGACACACTGGGATAGTCACCTGACAAGTTTGAGGCAAACCACTGGACAGTTATGTGGTTAACAGACAGACAGGCAGGCAGGCAGACAGACAGACTGACAAACTCAGTGTTGACCATCACAACTTGACATTAATCACCTAGAATCAAACTGAAAGTTAAAACGTTGAGGCTGAAGGTTTGATGGACCAACCTTGCCCGTTTCTGCCGTCTCCGTCTGGATGAGTTGCTCCATCTTCTCCGGCTTCTTCTTCTCTGATGGGTCTGAGTGTTTCCTCTGGCTGCTGCCGTGTTTCCTCAGTGAGCGACACCTGGGGTTTTCTCCGTCTGACGAAATGATGCTGATCTGCCTGGAAGAGCAAGAGTGGCAGAATTATTGTGACAGACTGCTACTAATGATTGCGTTTTTATGCACAGGTATCCAAAAGTGTAGTACAACAAAGGCAACTGGACTTAGTTGAATTTGTTGAAGACGTTTCGCCTCTCATCCAAGAGGCAGAGTTTATAAGTCCCAGACTCTCCACCAGTCAAACAGAACTGAAGAAGCCTCTTGGACGAGAGGCAAAACGTCTTCAAGAAATTCCAGTTGCCTTTGTTTACTATGACCTGGATGACTGAGAATCTTCAGAGACATGCACAGATAGTATTTAAAAGACATTAGTATCTCATCATCCCATAGATTACAATCAAGGGAGTCATATTAAAGCTATTTATTACAACGCCTATGACTCCTCCTCCTATTAAAAAGGGAGGCGAAATAAAAATACCTTGTATCCTGATTTGATTTTAACCTGATCCACATCGTGTCCACAATGAGATCTAAGGTACTGACTCCCAAAATTTCATACAAATATGGTGAAGCAGCATTTAGCCGTAATCGTATTCCCACCCCTACTCTACCTGTAGGGGTTTAAGTCCAATATTTAGGCTAATATTTGTGTCTTTTACCTCATGAATTGTCTCTTGGCTTCGTTGATCACTGGTTCATTGTCCACCATGTCAATGTGGTTGCTGAGAGCGTCTTCTGGAAACAACTCCTCGTCTTCGATCAACTCCTCTGTAAAAGCAAGTTCACGGTGTAAACAAAGAGCTGCTCAGCACTGACGTGCACTGATTTATATACCGTGTATATCCGAGGAGGATGAAGTGGCGCGGCTTTACCGAGGGCCTTGTCCTCCTCCACGATGTCCTCCAGAGCGTAGTTCCTGAGAAACTCTGCGAAGGCGCCGTTCTGCTTGAGCAGCTCCTGGTAGGAGCCCATCTCTGACACGCGGCCGTCCACCATCACCATGATGTTGTCCACCTGAGGCAGGAAGCTGATGCCGTGTGTCACCAGAACACGTGTCTGCGGGGAAACAACACACAAGAGAACACGTGAATGTCAAGCACAGTTTCGGCCGGTAGTGACGCGTGGGTTTGAGCAGCTGTGAAGACGGGTTGATTTAAGATGGCTGTCTCTGTGGAAAAAAGCGCGTTTTAAGGCTAATAAAACCAAACCATTTTAATTTCAAAGTGATTATCAACTAGGGCTGGGTATCGCTGCTGATTTCCTGGATTGATTCAATTCCATTTCACAGCGTGACAATTTAATTCATTAGACAGTATTTTCGAGATATTTCAGTTTCCATATCAATTTTGCTTGGACATGAAACGAGCCTTTATGTTTACATAAAAAAGTGACCCAAAAGTAGCTGCACGTTTTGGTTAATATGACCACACAAACAAAACTGTCACAGGTGATCAAACTGCATGCACAAGAACAATAAAAGTTATTAACAAGTTGTCCAGCAGAGGGTGCTGTGAGCACAGCCAGGTCTGAGCAGCTGAAAGGTGGTGGTGGGAATATTTCTGGTTTTGAACAAATACGCTGACTCCGTTGTTAGGTGGTCACGTGAGACTAGGCAGTCAAGTCTCATCTTATTTCCATAGTTTTAGCAGAATTTGTGCACAGGACACAGGAAATGACACGTGTCAGATCATCCAAATAAAAACCTATATGAATCGGAAACTTATTATTATACACTTACAAAAACACACTTATGGGTAGTTTATTTACTTTCGTCCAACTTTCTCCTTTAAAGACTTGTCAGACCACAATCAATGTGAAGGAACAGCCCCTAAATACCTTACTTCCAAACCAAGACTCATTAAATTTACATTTCCCCTTAACTAAGGGTCAAGTGAAGTGGCTTCAAACAGCCTTTAAATCCCACGTTAGCTCTCAATCTACAGGCAGAGAAAGTAGCTGTCATAATGCCTCTTTAGGCTTTAGGTTATCAGTTCCCTGTTTGTACAGTTTTTTCCTTTCTAAGAATAAATCCATTCTCCTGAAAGTTTTATTACTTTTCATGATAACAAACACTGTCATACCTCACCATATCTTATCTCTTATTACAATATTTTCATGGATACGATAAAACATACAACTTCCTCTCTTGTAAAAGTTAAAGATCAACCATTCCTCTGCTTAAACAAGTCCTGGGCTACATCCACATGACTCATTATGCAGCGTTACAGCGCCACATACAGGCCTGTCAGATATATTACAGTGTTTCTGCGTGTAGGAAGACATTTCTTCTTAAAAGAAAGAAAGCAAAAAGATCGTCAAAGTTGTATTTCGGTGTGGACCAGGCTTCAGTAGGTCTCATACGGAATCGTCTCACCTTGCCCTTCAGCGCCCCCTCGGGGCCGATGAGGTTGTCAAATATGTGTTTGGCCACGTGGGCGTCCACGGCGGACAGCGGGTCGTCCAGCAGGTAGACGTCAGTGTCGCTGTAAAGAGCTCGGGCCAAACTCACCCTCTGTCTCTGACCACCAGATAGGTTGATGCCCTGCAGGAGTGACAGCAAAGCAAACCTTAATTCAAACCTGGATTATTTTTGTATTTGTAGCCTTTTATCTACTATTAGGATATATTGCACAATTATTTCCCCCACTTCTGGAATTTTATTTTTCATTTATGTCCACATTTTTCCTCAAATAATTTCACTTTATTCCATAAATTTGATTACCTCCACCGGGGAGGTTCTGTTTTCATGGGTGTGGGTTTAACGGTGAGTTTGTCCATCTTTTAGCAACTTCCTGTCAAAAGTTTTTGATGGATCCATGTATTTTTTTTGATGATGGGTAGAAGATCACTTAAGTATGTTAACATGAAATTTTGGTAAGAATCTACCCACCAATGACGTAATTTTAAATAACTTCCTGGGCATGAGTGTGAAAAAAAAAAAATCATATCTCGGTCAGATTTTTCAAATTTTCAGATTTATATTTTGCAGGCAGGATCAGACGCTCACGTCCACATGTAGTGAAGCAGCATTAAAAACAGAGATCTTTTTAAACGTGTCTTGTTCTTCCGTTCACATGTAAACAGAGTTTTATGTCACTGAAAACTGAGACACTTGAAAACTCCAGCCAAAGTACAGATTTTATTGAAATGATCATATTATGCAATGAATTATCGCCAAAGTGGTGTTTATGTACGCGTTTGCCTGCTTATTAAATGGATCGAAATTGAAATTGAACTACACACATCTGGAGGAGCAGTGGTGAAGAAGCGATAAACTCAAAACAACTTCCACTTTCTCCGATTTTAAATATACTCGGCTACGTGTCGACTTTCATTCGGATCTGATTATGGATTTGGCGGCACTTAAAATGTAACATGGTTCAGGTGTGTTTATCTCCGCGTCATTCTAACAGATCAGGATGGATTTTGCCATGTTTATGTAAGATGGTAATAGTTATAAGCAGGTTAAGATCTGTAAAGACCCAGAAAATTCGTCTGGATCCAGCAGATCAAAATGTCAACACTTCAGGAGCTGCTACGTAAAACACAGGTGACAAAGTTACAAATGTAGAAATGTTCCATATCATCTTGAGAGAAAAAAGGTATTCCAACAAAAAAAAGGAAATAAGAATCAAAGCCGATACCTTCTCTCCTATTTCCGTCATGTCTCCTCCTGGCAGAACCTCCAGGTCGGGGGTTAAAGCACAGGCTTCCAGAACGCAGCGGTACTTCTGCTCATTGAAAGTTTTCCCAAACAGGATGTTGTCACGCAGCGTGGCGTTCTGTATCCAGGCCTGCTGAGGTACGTACGCCACGGAACCCTGAGGACAGAGGACACGGTCATTGTTTCTCAATATAACGGACATTTATTTATCTAGCTTGTTCTTAGTGTTAATAAAATAATAATAATAATAATAATTAAAATAAAACACTGCCGCTTCTGTCCTGCAGAACATAAAAGTTTTTACCCGGATAGAAACTTCTCCCTCCATTTTCTCCATCTCCCCCAGCAGAGCTGAGATCAGCGAGGACTTCCCACAGCCGACTTGTCCCACCACAGCCAGCAGAGATCCCTGAGGCACCATCAGGTTAATGCTGCAAACACACACAATCACTGTCAAACACTCTTACATTATTCTTAAATTAACTTGAAAGGCAGAAACGTCTGATTGTAGAGGATTTTTTTTTCCTGAGTTTTGCTTATTTTAAGATGATTTTATGCATATTTTAATATTCATTAGAAAGTTGTATGCTTGAAAAACCTGTATCTGTGCCCTAATCTGAATGTGGACACAAACAAAACCTAAAATAAATCTATTTTATTAAATAAATAAATAAATTAAAAATAAATATTTTTGTATACAATTAAACAAAATAATCAGGCTTACATACTCAGCATTGGTAAATTATTTGTCATTACAAATTATGCATATTTGTTCTGACAAACTTGATAAATGTTGCTTTTTGATTAGCTGTTTCTTGTATCTAATATTTATGTATATAATAATCAGAATTGTTCAACAACTAGGTACTGGAAAAATATACAAAAAACCCACAGGCACATATTACACAAGTACAGCACTAGTACTGATTATCAAAATAATTAATTTAGCTGATGAATACTTTGTAGGGTCAAGTAATTACAATGTAACAAAATTGGAATATCTTAGTCAACAACCACAGTCGACCGTCTCTCGTCTGAGCAACGTCTGATACTGCATCTGCATTTCTGCAGATTAGCATCCTGTTTACAGCATAATACATACAAAGTGGATCCTTAATTAAAAGGTTTTTGAAAACATTCACCTAATTCCAAACCAAGTCCAGGCCTGGAAAGGAACATTTTCTAATTTCAAAACAACATTTCATGATCGCGGAGACCCTGATGTGTGCTGTCCTAGTTCAATAAACTTAATAATTCATAACAAAGAAAAGAAACATCTAACGTGTGTCTTTGTGACATACTTGTGCAGAACAGGAGGATCTTCTTTAGCCCAGGTGAACTTCCCGTTGACAACCGTCACCGAAAATTCTGTCGAGAACCAAAAGGACACGTGAGTTTCATGTCAGCGCTTTGTGAATTGGAGGCAGCTCAAGTGTAAATCTCAGCAGACAAAAGACCCAAAGGCATTTTTTAAGGCTCTGAGTCACTGGGTGAAAAGGTTTCAAGAGGAAGGAAGGAAGGAAGGAAGGAAGGAAGGAAGGAAGGAACCTGTCCTTCAAGGGATTACACAAGAGTGTAGAGTGACAATGCACATTTTATCATGACGTAACTACAAAAGTCTGTTCAGAAGTCACGTGACACCCTCAGAGGACTCAGTGTTTTTTTATGTTACCTGCGGCTGTGTTCTTCCTATCCACGGAGTCTGGGTCCAGCTCGTCGTGGTTCAGGAAACTTTGGATCCGCTTCAGTGAGACGCTGGTCTGATGAACACAGGACGAGCACTCAGTGAAACAAACGCAGGAATGAGAGCAGACGAAGGGAAGAAAAAAAAAAAGAGACAAAAGGAGGCACAAACCTGCACCAGGCTGCTGATGACCTGTGGCAGCATGTTGAGCGGAAATCTGAGGATGTTGAAGAGCGACAGCGACACAAAGGCCTTCTCTGCATCCAGGACGTTGTTCTCATCCACGTACACGTACACAGCAAATGTTGTCAAGGCAACCTGGAATTCCACCAGCAAAAACACATACATCAAAGTCCAGCAGTTTCTACTGCAGAGATGAAGAAGTCATTAAAACAGAGTGATTCATCACAGTGACTTGTTTTTTTTTCCCCAGTTACTGATACACACTTGCTGGTCAAGTGTGCATTTATCTGACAAATGAACCATCAGTTAATCAATATTGTGAAATCCTTTATCCTAGTGTGCCAAAGTCCATTGAGAAAATCAACGGTTTTACATCACGGGATAAACAGGAGTTGTTGATGCACTGTTGCTTCCATCAGAAAGTTCAAATGTGTGATTTTGTGGCTACAGTGTTTGAAATCCTTCATTCAGAATTACATAAGCGACTCAAATTTACCACAAGGGGCAACAGTGGAGCGGCAGTTCCTGTGTCGCCCGAGCTAAACTCACAGATTTTCTGAATGGGCTTTGGTGTGTAAGAACGAGTGATTTGCAAACATCGGTTTCCAGTTGTAAATGCCTGCCTAACACTACAACAAACATTTCCTTGTGATAGTTTGGACTTAAGTATGCATAGATTTTGTCTAGTTAAGTGGCTCATATCTGTTTTAATCTTTGTCTTTGGTGGAAGAGAGCATCTGGGAACTTTGAAACACCTGACCTACAGTATCCCATTAAAATCCAAGCTAATATTCAGAAAATACTAAATATGAACTTATTTTTGGATGGTCTACATGGTCTTAAAATCATATAAATAGATAGAATAAAATCATTTTAGTCCACAAAGCAAAGCCTTTTCTCAGTGGACCGGCTTCTACATGTGCAGTCTGTGTGTACCAGGAAGGGGGCGCTGGTCCAGGCCATGGTGGACAATGCTCCCAGATAAGCCGTCTTGCGCAGCACGTTGAGCTCCTTCTGTCTGATGGCCAGGACTTTTTCTTTGAAGGAGTTCTCCCAGGCGTACAGCTTCAGCACTTTGATGCCGTTCAGGATCTCGTTCATCAGCTTGATCCGAGCGTCCTTGTACTGCATCTGCTCCACCTGAGGGGCGACAAAGAGCAGGACGTCACAGCTCAGGACAAGAGGACAAACTGATCTTTAATCAGAATGACAGCTAAAAAAAAAACCTAACCAAAACCAGATTACGTATTTGTCATTTGCATTTGTAAGTTTAAAACCTGGGCAGCTAATATCTGCAACTGCAACTATTCGTAATATGTTAAAATGATACAAAACATTTTCTTCAATCAACTATTGCATAACATCGTGGTGCATTCATTACTACACGGTTGAAGGAGCAGCTAGCATTTAATTAGTGGACTTAATGTGTTTGCAGAGTGATGACATTTACGAGATTTCTTGAATGCATCTCAAAGCTGGTCATCTAAGCTCAAACTGAACAAAATATACCAGCGTCTTTGAATGCATCGTTAGTTCCCGTTAGCCGAACATTCAGCAAATCAAACCATCAAATATTAGAAGACCATTTTAGACCTACTAATATTACATCATCTAACATGTAAGGTATTGATAAATATGAAAACTCAATAAATGCATCAGTTATTTAGACAAATTCTTTCTAGATCACTATTCACATGTAAATTAAAGACATTAGCGTTCAAACTTGAAAAATTCCGTACAAAAGTAACAGTACATTTTGTAAAATGATAATAAAATGTACTAATATAAAGTGATGCTGATCCCAGTTTGCCCGTTCATACCTGGTAGGCTCGGGTCTTCATGGCGATCACAGCGTTTAAAGGGATCAACATGATCATGACGGCCACACCCGCGAGCACAGACGGACCGAGGGTCTGTCAAACGGAGCAGAGGAAAAAACATTTAAGGAAAAAAAAAAAAAAAATCATAAAATAAAACACTGATGAGACTGGGTAGGCAGCAGTGGATGGAAGAACACAAACATGCTGTAAAAATTGCAATACATTTTAATGAAAACCTAGTGACTGTTACACAGTTGTACACTCAGGTTGAGTGTAGTGTCTGAGCACGAACCTGCCACAGGAAATAAAGCGCCAACATGATCTGCATAGGAGCTGACCACAGCATGTTGAGGAAGGTGGTGAGGTCCATGAACCTCTGAGCGTCCACTGACATCAGGTTGACCACCTCGCCCACCGTGCTGGAACGCTTGGCTGAGTTAGTGATCACCAGCGCCTGCAGGAGAAAACGACAACAACTGGACTCAAAAAATGTGTCCATTTTGTCCGTGTGTTCAGTAAGCACAGCGGTGAGAATTTCCGTGCGCACCTTCCTGTAGATGGCGCCGATGATCGCAGTGCGCACATTCATGCCTGTGACAAAACAGTAGTGGAAGTGATGGTGGAGGATGAGAGTCTGCAGGAGCGCTGTGAAGAACATGAGGAAGGCCAGAGCGTATCCCCACCAATCAGGAACACCTTTCTGTTTGATGAAGGAGATCAGCATCCTGGAAAAACAGAAACACATCAATCAGCACAAACTGACACGCTAATAATGGCCGTTAAGGCCCAATCTCGTGGCAGCCCGCAGACAAGCGGAAAGGGAACTGGGAGGGTTGCCAGTTGAAATCTCCTGGGCGAGGTACAAAACACCCATTGCTCACTGGGCGCTGCTCAATGGCTGCCCATTGCTTTTAATTCTATGAAGGTTCCGAGTTTACATGCAGAGATCAATTTCCCTACTGAGGTCAATCAAGTACCAAGAATGTAAAACAATAAATTAATGAATCCACATGGAGACAGACCTTTGTATATGATCTTTTCATTTTTCATTCATAAAAAGTTTCCTGAGAACGTTCATTAAACAAATCATCAAAACGAAATTCCCCCAAATTGACTAAACTCTGTAGTACATGTGCCAGGCCTGTATGTGGCACTGTAACACTGCCACAAAAATACATTAAAAACAAAACAAAACAAAAAAAAAAAGAAACTGAGCATGTGCATAATTATGTTGTCAAACTTATTATTTTATTTTTTTAAATAAACCTGTAATACATATGCCAGGCCTCTATGTGGCACTGTAACACTGCCACAAAAATACATTATAAAACGAAAAAGACGCAAAGCATAAAGCTTGCGCATCGTGTACGAACTTTTAAAATATACATATTGTAGGAAAGAAAATAAAAGTTAGCATAAAGCGAACAGTCTCCAAGAGAAAGCGAATGAAAGTGCAAGAGAGGAGTGGGGCTATGACATCATCATTTCCCCAAAGTCATGTATTGGTCGTCCACATGAAAATGCAAATTTGGCATTCAGGGATTTTCCCAATCTGTGACCTATTTTCTGAAAAATAGGATTTTAGAGCTACAACAACGTCGGTTCCGTGTGGATAAAAAGCTGATACGATAAAAAACCTTAAGCAAATCCTCCTGAACTCTTTATACAATTACATGTAACTGCACCAGAGTTAGTTTGCTGCAAATTTGCCAGCATCTGCTGTCCTTGGCCAGATAAACAACCAATATTAAAGAGTTCAAAAACATAAAATAAAATCTAGGCAAAAATAAATATGATTTCACAGGAATTTACACAGAAAAACATCCATAAATTAGCACAATTTAGATGAAAACAGCAAAAAAAAAACAACAAAAAAAAAACCTCAGACTGTTCAAACCCTGTTTTTAAATGTTCTGAAAAAAAGAAAAGAGCTTGAAGATGATTATTATAGACAGCATTCAGTTTTTATGGTCCTTGTCTGTGGAAAACATTAACCACTACAATACATTTTTAAAAGTAAAATTACAACCTTTCTTGTCAGCTTAGCCTTCTCATAATCCATTGTATTATTATATTTTTTGCACTATTTTAATCAACTTGTCTTGTGTTTTTATTTTTATTTTATTGTTCATTTGCCCACAGTTTATTTTGTATTTTAATGTGCGACTCCCTTTTCATGTGACTGTATGTGAAGACACTATATTCCCTTCATACAGTAGAGCAAGAAATTATTGCTTTGCTTAATAGCACTTGGGACAATGACATTTTCATATGGGGGCTAATAAGTTTGTCCTCAACTGTATAATATTCACTAACATAAGGAATATACACATGGACACACTTTTCTTATGGGGAAAAAAGCAAATAATATATTCAACCACACGAATGCAGTGGACACATGCAGGAACATTATGTGGTTATTCTTAATATTATTATTATTCTATTATCGTTTACTTTTATTAAAAGTTTATTTTTTAAAAAACATGGTCTAGTACACTACAAGATAATAAATAAATACACAATTTATATAAAGGAATATAAAATTTTAAATGTTACAGATGAGAATAAAATACAGTAAAAATAAAATATTTTAAATTAAGTATTTTAAGTTGAATTTGCCACCAGACGGAGAGGAGTCACCAGACTGGTCTATGCAGGGAGTTTGTTCCAAAGAGAGGGGGCGCTAATGGGAAAGATTTGGTCACCTTCATATTATGCAAATTAATGTAATATACATACGCCTTCTTTTTTTATGAAATCAGGAAGTCATTGTGAGAATTAAAAAGGGAAACATATTTACATAATACATTTGCATCCTGAACAAGGTTGGTGGACATTTTGAATAAAAGACAGCTAATCAAAGCAGAATGCAAAACAAAAACAAACAAAGAAATGCAAAAACATCATCCTGAAAACTGGATCTGACCAAAACACTGGAACAGTGGAGTTGTTGGTTGTTTGTTGTTGTTTACATCATGTGACTTTTTTTTTTTTTTCACCTGAGCAGTTGAGGGTTGACGAAGGTGATGACGTCCTGCAGGAGCTTGAAGGCGGAGCCAATCAGGAAGTAGGGGCCAAAGGCGATGACGAGGGCGCGCAGGAAGGACGGCTGGCGAGGAGCAGCTCTCTGATTGGACAGTAGCACTTCCACTTCCTCTGGGCTGTTCCCAACAGAGGCCCCCTCTGCGATGCTCTTGTTGTTGGTGGACGGTGGGGGCTTGGAGTACAGCGCCCGGCTCGACGGACTCACTTCACTGTGGATGGAGAAGATTTTCTGAGATGATTCTAAAGTGATTGTCATAAAAGAGCTCCACAAATTCTGCACGTTTGAGGCCCCGTATAAAGTCTACTGATGTCTGGTAATACATTATCAACAGTGAAGTAAACAAATAACAATTAAAATGTTTTGTCCCTATAATGAAAGTCATCACATACAGTATAAATACTTAAAATTAATAAAAATAATTGTGATTATCATTTTTGGCCATAACTCCAAAGCCTTTTACAAACATTTACCATTGAAATATCCAAACTATTGCTGCAACTAAAGATTATTTTCATAAATGACTAATCTGTCAATTATTTTCTCCATTAATCAAATACTTCTTTGGTCCCAAAAGTGTCAGAAAATGTTGAAAAATATAGATCAAACTTTCTTAAACCTGGATGATGATGATGTTCCCAAATGACTCATTTTGTCTACAAACCATGATTTAATGATTTATTTGTTCTGTGGGACAAAGAAACCAGAAAATATTCACATTTAAGAAGCTGAAAAAAAAGTCAGAAAACTGGTTTTAATAATTGAAAACCTCAAAAATCAAAATCAAAACAGTTGAACACAATCAAAACATTAATTAGGATTGGTTGATTGGTTTCCATTCATTTTAGCTAAAAACTGAGGATACAGAAACTTGAATAAAACCAAAAATGAAAATGTACTGAAATGGTACATTCAAGTTGTAGTGGGAAGTCGGAATATCCGAGTTTCTAGTCGGGAATTTCGACAGGAACGCCAACAGTAGGAACGGCGATAGTTAAAACGCCCTGCTACTTTAACTGTTAATTGCAAATTGTCTAATTTGACTCGCATTAAGTCAGTAGTAAAAACGAAAACGCTCCCTCAGTCAGGTCTGATTAACTTGACAGAGGCTGTTTTCAGGGGAAGGACATGGCGACCAAAAAATGTTACAAAAGCTTAAGTTAATTTATCAAAAATTACATATCAAACTGTATACCTCCTGTAAATGGCTGCTTTATCTGCTCTCATTCTTTAAAAACTAAGCTCCCACGCAAAAAAAAAAGAGAACAAAAAAAAAGAAACTTAACACATAATTCATTCCACGAGTAAAAGCAGCAGCAGACTGCAGTAGATGTAATCCATCAGTGAAAGACCTTCATGGAGGCCCGTGTATGTTTTTACAGGGAAACAGAAAACAATCCTGTATTTTACCGGCAGCTGGTGAAGTAAACTGGGGAGAGGCTGAGATTTATGGCCGCAGTTTTACGTCCGTACCAGCTGTAAATCCTCATGATTTACTTGAATGAGTTGCAGAAGTTATGTGGGACGAGGAGAGAGAGAGTGTGTGAGAGGAACAGACAGTAGATCAGAGAGAGACATGAACATTTCATATCTCCACTTTAATGAAAACACTGGCTCTCTATGATCTGAGAAAACCACTCCTTTGATTCAGGGTAATTGGCAGAAGTAGCATTGTCATAATCCCAACATTTAGAGATCTCTATTTTAACACTACACTACTTTTGTTTTGTTTTTTACAATTCTGCTCTGCATACGCCTGTCATTTAGGCTGGCCAACACCAGACTGCATCTCAATCTCATTTGACTGGCAGATTAGGCTGGGTTACCAGTCAGAGTTAGAACCAGAATAAACGACAACAAACAAAGTTGGATGGAAAAACGAGAAGTTTAAAGACGCTGCCGACGGCAAAATCGGACACCTTTACACACGATGATGCAGTTATAATCACTTCCTGGTTGGTTAATCAACCGTGACACTGCCCGTCACGCTTGTGTCACGTGACCCCCTTCCCTGAAAACAATAAATGGCCTTTTCCGGTGTGAAGTTGAGGACTGCTCAAACTTTATTATTAGTTTTGACTGATTCTCAAAGTCTGCAGTTCCTTCTTTAACTGGCCATTTTGTTTTCCCAGCCTACAAATTTACAGTTTCTTTAGTGTCATTCTTGGTTGGATGGTTGCCATTGATTTTATGAATGAAGATGTACTGAAATGGTACGTTGCAGTTTGAGCTGCAAAAATTTCCAAGTTCCTAGTTGGGAGTTTCGACTGGATGGATTTCCAACTCGCAAAGTTGAAGAAACAAGACAATACACTAGTATTCCAAGATATTTCCTACTATTTCAGTGTGCAAAATCCAGTGTAGGGTCTTATAAAGGCTAGCCCGAAATGTTTTCACCTTACTTTACACCTTACCCAACTTCTCAGCTTCAATGCGGTCAAATCAGAGCTGATGTCACCAATAGTTCTGACATCCAATGTAAAGGAAGTACTGGTGGTTTTCATACTTGTTAGAGCTGTCACAGGAAATCGAAACTAGTTTATACACACGTATTTCAGCTTTCTATTGTGGGACGTGTAATCTTAGCAGACAAAAAAAGCTTAAAAGGAACATTTTGTTGTGGCCATGGAAAACAAACGTAACTGTAGCTCAAAATTAAGCCATAAGATGTGGACTGTCATACACCACTGTCATGCAAATTACTACTTAAGTTGACTTTTTAGCTTGCTCAGACTAAATTTAACAGATGAATGTAAAAATGCAAACAAAGGACAATGTTGCTGTGCAGCAGTTAACTGCTTAAAAAAGTTGGCAAATCCTTGCTAACAAATCACAACTCACTTTCACAGTTAGACAGAACAAAAATCTACTGAGGACAAAAAAAAAAAAAAAAAGCTGTTAGCATTCTATAACCTCATGACTACATAAGTTAAATACGATATGTTTGGAAGGATCTCGGGTTGTGAGATAATATGCGAGAAATTCTCTAAAACCTTTTGTGAGGAGCGAAACTGAGTCGTTTCTAATACCGGCTTAAAGGCGTAGGAGTCAAATTCCAGCAGCGTGCACACTGAGGGCTGCAGGACAAGTGCGGTGGAATTCAGCTTAAAAACCAAACAGGTTCCCGAACCCATCAACTGAAAAGGCCCAATTATGCCTTCACATATCATTTTACAGGCTGTTCTCACTGTAAAAAAGCTTATGGGTCCCTGACAGGAAAACTGAGGCCCAGAGGGAGGAAGTAGCCGGATGAAGGGCAGAGGTCAGCAGATTTGACACGAGTGTGTGGGTTAGTGCATGAATTTCGCCTTTTTTTGTTTTGTACTGTCATCAACGGTCACTCCACTCTGCAGCCTTCCTGGATAACGATAACAGCCCCCCACCCCCAACGTTATACTTCTGCTACATGTGTAAAATCAGTTTTCTTTCATTTGGTACATTTGATTTGAGCAAAAAAAAACAAAAAGTACAAAAAAACAACCAAATTTTGTGGTATGTTTTTGAATAAGATTAGAAAATAAATAATTTTTTATTTTAAATTCTCATTTGAACAGTAAAGTAATAAATGATACACAAACTGTTTTGCTTGGGTGATTTTACAGCAAAAAAAAGGCTTTTTGTAGTGTTGAGCGATATAGTGGTTAACACCAAAAAAAAAAAAAACGACGGAAATATGAAAATTTTTATATAACGCAAGAAACAAAAAAAATGATGGAAGGAGGACCATTTTCACTGCTGCACCACCAAAAGAACTCAGTAACTGCAAACCTGAAGTTCCAACACTTATTTAGTAGAAAAGAATTTGTACCAAAAAAAAAGGAGCCATGTCTGTTGCTTGGACATCTTGGGGGGGGGTTAAAGGTCAGATGTGGACCAAGGTATGATTTACAAGTTTTAAGTATATCTTTGTGAGAACCAAAAAAAGAGGACATTTTGTCAAAGTAAAGACATTCTGGTTGGTCCTCGTGTTCCAGGTTTAGGTTAAGGGGCTCAGGAATGCATTATGTCTATAAGTGTCTGTACAAATGTGTGTGCGTCTATCAGAGCTCTGAGTTATCAGAGCTGCCAGACAAAAAAAAACCAAACACACTCATAGTTACACGTGCAAAAACCACACGCCAGCGCTTCAGAGGACATTACATTGACTTCCATTCATTTCCTGGAGACTTACTCTAACCTTAACCATAATTAACCCTGACCCTGACCCTAACCTTAACCTCAGCATAACTTTAAAACATGTCCTCACCTTAAAATGTTGTCATTTACATTATGGGAAATTGATTTTTGTTCTGATGAGGAAGACAAGTCCCCACAATGTGACTGTGTAAACAGATTGAGGTCCCCACAACATAAGGAATACCAAGTACAAACACACACACACACACATGCACAGAAAAGCCCCACCCACTAGGACAACATCCTCTCCCCTCTTTTCTGACAAAGAAGTGAAGGGCAGGGACTTTGACAAAGGCAGGATTTAAACTTGGACTTTTGTAGAAACAAAAGAGGAAGAAAAATGTAGATTTACTTGTTTAAAAATATTCATAGGTTTACATGCTAAACTACAGCTATCTCCCTTGTATGTACTTTTCATCAGCTCAAATATAAATAATAACTGTTGTAATATTCCACTGAACACTGTAAAACAAACTGTAACATTCGCTGTAGAAAGTGGAATACTCAGGGTGACTGAATTCAGGCTGCATTTCTGTAGTCAAGTTTGTACGCAGATAATTTGCTTTTCTTTGCGTTAATCACATAATATGAGGAACAGAAGCCACAAATATTCAACAATTAAGTCAAGTAAAGTGAATAACATGAAATCTGCATCAATTTGTGTCTTTGCTTTGACTGTAATTGGGTTGGGTGAGAAATTTGGGGTATTTTATATAAGGTTTTGGGTCACAAATACAATGGAGACAATGTTAAACATTAATTAATGAAATTATGCTTGTATTCTTTTTTTTTTAATTTATTTATCTTACATTGCATTTTGCTTCTAACTCTTGTATTAATGTGAATTTCGCCCAGGGGGGAGCAATATTCAGCCGTGACAGAAAAACTAAAGTAAAAAAAAAATAAGCATTTGAAGCTGCAGCATGATACTGTATGGCAGTAGTTCACTGTAATAATAAACCAGCCTTGGTTCTAAAAACATTGCTGTGGATAAATGTGATTACAGAGCAGCTGCTCGGTTACAGCCGCTCTCCAGTTTCCAGCTTTAACCTGATTTTACCCAATTTCTTTATTCCACCCTTACTGTGACACAGAGTGAGGCTTTTATTGTGAAACAGTTATTTCCAGACGTACCTCTTGGCCTTGGCCTGCTCCTTCTCCCACTCCCTGAGCAGTCTGGTGACCATCTCCTTGGACATGTCGCGCTTGTTCAGCGACCACAGGTCTTTGGCTTCCAGAGGCATTCTGTAGCCTTTAATGGCCATTCTGGGAGAAAAGGGGACAGGAAAAATTCAAACTTTAAATCAATCCACTACAGGAAGCGCCTCAGCACTAACAAGTGCAGTCACTGTAAACAAATATGAAACCGTGAGTGAAGAGGTTTCAAATCCTCCATCTGCCTCTTGAATCTGTTTATGCTTCATTTTCATTCACCGGATAACATTTGATTTTTTAAACACTAAACTCAATAAGAATTGCTTTCCACAGAGAGAGACTTCCTGGGTTTCCCCTCATCATCGTTATGTTCTCGTCGGATCAGATTCCACCGGAT
Organism: Brachirus orientalis; assembly: GCA_016785285.1. NCBI lineage: Eukaryota > Metazoa > Chordata > Actinopteri > Pleuronectiformes > Soleidae > Brachirus > Brachirus orientalis. The sequence continues at coordinate 1,244,771 of JAFBJR010000484.1, read as the reverse complement.
ATTAGCTTGATCTATTTTACAGTGTGGGTGGGGAGATATCGGCTTACGGAGCACAGACTCGGAGAAGATGCTGTGGAGGAAAAATGTATAAAATAAAATCCGAGAAAACTGTTGCTTTAAGGCATAAGAGGTTAATCACGTGAAACATGTTCAGACGTGTTTTATGTCATATGGCTGATTTAAAGCCATCACATTGTTGAGCTTAGCTCATGATTAAAAATCAGTTCAGCTGTGATTTGTTTATTTTGCCTTTCCCATTCTTTTTTTTATATTTAAAAAAAATGGATTTTTTAAAATATATTTAATTTGGGTTTTACACTGTGATGTACAGTATTATTTATTGATTTTTTTATTTATTTTGGGTGTAAATTCATTTGAAGACCATTTATCAAAACAGAAGCCAAAGTGGGGTGTTGAGCTTTATTTCAGCCTCCTTCTTGGACAGAATAATAATTAAACTATTACTAAAAAAATTAAGACAAAAATACAGAGGATTAGAGCCACATGCAAACCTTTTTTTAAAAAAAAATTTCATGTTTGTTTCCAAAAAAATGTGTGGAAAAATGTGACTCTAATCCGTACTTATTAGCCTGTTTTATTAGCATGTTTGGAAAATAGAAAAAAAAAAATGTATTTATTGCATTCATTTTATGCCAAAAATAAACAATAGGCCTAATCAGATTTTGGTTATACTAAAATATCAAATCCAGAGAAAACACATTCATTACTTCTCATGCAGTTGCTTGAAATTTTTTAAATTTCTTTTAACGCAGCTGATAAAAGGTACATTATAACGCTACAAAACCCAACAATCTTTATTTTAAAGCAATCATACACTTATACAAACATACTCGGGTGCAGTAAATATATATATTTTTCTAATAAACCTTCAAATATTTAACATATTGAACATTTAAACCAGGACAGACTAAGTAAATATGTCATATAATGTCAGTGAAAAAAACTATTTCTTCCAGTTGTTAATGACCAATATTATTTCCTCATCTGTCAACAACCTACACGAGTATAAGTGCCATAATAAATATTCTAACCCACAGAAAATGTGCTAAATTGACGCGTGAACCCACCTTGTGAACCACCAAAATGTCAGGGTGGAGAGAAAACCCGCTGTGGATTCAGGACAGGGATTCTGAGCAGAAAAATAGGGCAGAGAGGTGAAACGGGGTGAAAGACGGTCACACGGCCACATTTTCTGTGCATGAGTGAGCGCGTGTGAGACTGGAGCACATTCTCAGACAGACGCACGGACGACTCTTCCACACTCACAGGGTCCGTGACGACGCTGGAGAAGAGAGGAGGCTTCTCATTGAAGCAGCACAGGATCAGCTCGCACACAATCAGGGCAAAGTAGATGTAGAACGTGGTGAACCGCAGCGTGTCGGCGACTTCGCTCTGAAACAGTAACACAAGGACAAACACAAACAAAGAAATAATATTATATTATAATGATATGAATTTGAAAAATGCTTTTGTTTAAAATTTAAATTATGTTATAGTAGAATTTGACTCTATTATTAGTAGGGCCGCAACGACTAGTCGACTGCAAAATAAGTACCGTAAATTCCGCACCTGACTATAAGCCGCAGCTGAAACATGAGATCTTTATGGTACACAGAAAAATTATTTTAAATGTTTAATAACTAAACACGGCGGTAACACAGCTGTAATACAGCAGTAAAACGAGATAACCATCTGTAATACGTATTACGTGCAGCAGCTCTGTTTCCTTCTTGCACAGCCAAATCGATCGCCTTTAACGTAAAAGCTGCATCATCAGCACTTCTTCGCGTGTTATCCATGACGAGGGTGCGCACATGAAGCGCAAAAAAAGACTGTTCAAAACACAATTAAACGAGCGTCTTCCTCGGCGCATTACAGCATCTCTTCAACCTGTCTGTCGAGCGCCCTCTGGTGGCCACAAACATCCGTTCGGATTCAGAAAAAAATAAAATAAATAAAAATCCATAAATAAACCCACAGCAAGCAAAGCTCCGCTCAACAATTGAAGAAGCTCAGAGTGAAGCATCCCACTTGTCCCAAATCTTTGACGCACTAACAGCACATGCACACGAGTGACCGGGAACTCAATGTGAAGCAACAGCAGTGAGGCGGCTGAAGCGAAGCTCATGAAAAACAAAACGTTCCAAAGTTTGGGAACATTTCATGTCTGATACAACTAAGAAAACTGTCGCATGCAAAATATGTAAGCTGAGCCTCATGTACCGCGGGGGCCAGTGCAGCAAAGCAGGAACATTTGAAAAGGAAACATGTTTTGGATGATTCCGACGCACTTTGGTAAGACAATTAGGTCCCATGCTAGTAGCTAGTCTATTATTGTATGACATACAATAATACAATGTATGTGCGCGTGTGAAGCATCGTGACAGTAATAAATATAAATACAAGCCATTGTTTTTTTCTGTACAATTCAGAGTCAGACTAGTCATTACAGGAGTCGATCTATGGCCGATTATTGATATAGTCATTAGTTGCAGCCCAAATTAATAGTCGACTTCATTGTTTTTAAAAACACATGTATACACACTTCGTTGTACATTAAAAAGCCAAAAATCTCACTGGGATTAAAATCTCTTTTTTTCTGACAGCAGCATCAGTACACTTTAAAAGTTGCATTTTAAATGCAGACAACACAAAAAAAACAACCGCCACAACATAAACAGGTCACTAGTTGAAACTAGAGAACACGTTTCTTTTCAAACTGATTTAAATTCACCCAGTTCAGATATTTTCCAGTACAAACAGTACAAACATTAGTACAAACATCTCAAAGGAAACTTTTCATGAGTCCAGAGAAAAAAAATCTGTGTGCAGCTTTGTAACGCATAAATCTCCTATATCGGGATATAGACTATAAATATCCCGATGTTATTTATAAGCCCTATCGCCCAGCCTTACAAAAATACTGATATGATTTATATTGTGATATAAAATCATCCCCCTTCTCTCCAGTGCAGGCTCTCTTCTACCTGCCCCCTACTCTCACCACAGATTACAATATCATCTGCAAACAACATAATCCCCGGAGACGCCTGCCTGACCTCATCTGTCAACCTGTCCATCACCACTGCAAACAAGAAGGCGGCTCAGAGCTGAACCCTGATGTAATCCCACTGTCACTGCAACGGCATACCTCACCACTGTCTCACTGTCCCCATACATGTCTTGCACCACCATGTGAAGACAAAGAAATGTTGCTAAAGCCAGCCTTGCCTCAAAAAATGTAATGAAACCAATCCTGTTCTTGTAACTGAACTGATCCCTCACATTTAATAATCCTGCAGAATTATAATCAGATTCCTCATCAAATGATCTAAGTAGTTTTGGGTCAGAGTCTTTAAATACGACGTTTTGTTTTGTGTAGTAGAAATGTTTAATAGGTCACTAATCTCTTAGAAAAATGGGGATTTATTTGGGAGTCGCGTAATTCCAGTGGATTTCATCTCTATGGCTCTGGAAACACATGCAACTATCACCGACAGCCCGACTCTTTCTGTGTCTGTTTGACGTTTCCTCTCCGTGTCCGGCAGAAAACCCTGACGGTCTTATCTGGCTGCCCTCAGGCTCGGCTGAGTGAGCGGTGATAAAGGTGACGGGAGTTTTAAATAAGTCCACTACAGACCTCTGCTTGCTGGTGTAACGCAACACTGGGAACCAAAAAAATGCCATTTTGGCAGAAAACCACTAGGACTGTCAGTTTTTCCCCAAAAATCAAGTTTAAATGAATTGAATGAATAATTTCAATGACGTTAAAAATTTAATTTAGAATAAAAAGTGACATCATTACAAGCCACAATGAAGTATGTATAGATTAGGCAAGATGTCGAGCAAAAAGGAGGAGAGAACTTTACCAGATCACCAATGATCCCAAGAACCTTATTGCCATGTCTTAGCATTCTCCAGAGTCGGAAGAGGGAAAGTATATTAGAAAGTTAAAGTTTGCGGTTTGCATTTGCGAAAAACACCAGGGGGCAGTATAAGTCTGTCGGCCAGTGACCGCTCAAAACCAGCTCTGGTGGCATAAATTATTTCCCTACCCACAAATAAACTTAGTCACATGATGTCTAGAGCTCTGTTCCCTCCTGACGTTTTCAGCTAGCTAGGAGATGCAGTTACTCAGTGAACAGTAAACCACTCCCAAAGTTCACTAAAGGTTTTTATATCGTTATAACGTTTGGGGAGGAGTTACGCTGATCATGGCTCCGGTGCGTCATCCAGACGTGTTTTTAGACACAACAAAATAATCCTGAAATCCTGTTTTTAGTCTTTACTTCAAAACTGTCATTTTTTCCCCACATTCTCAGATGTTATTTTCTATGGGTGAAGGGAAGAGAAATCGAAAACAGTGAAATATTGTGATAGCTTGCGTGGCCATATTATCATGCTTTTTGAGACAAACGCATTATACTTTTTGAGGATTAGCATAAAAATAAATCAATAGATCTTTCAGCCCGCTAGACGGTGCCAAGTGCTCACCCTCACTAGAGCTGTTGTGCAAGTATATCACTATATATATATGATTAAATCACTATATATGATTTTGCATGCATTTTTCTCACCACTACTGTTTTCTAAAATATAAAAGGAGAATCTCTGTGTTTGCTTTACAGTGTTTGGGTTTGTGTCGGTGTGTGCACGTGCACTCACCTGGCTGGACGCCTGCAGGATCTTGGAGCGGAAAGGCACGATGGCACACAGCACAGACAGGAACCAGAAGATGAAGAGGATCCCCGAGGACTGAACTCCACGTAACCTCTCATACTGGATCAGAAACGTGGCCAGCAGCTGAGGGAGGGAGGGAGGAAGGGAGGGAGGGAGATATCAGGTGAGATTCAGAGTTAGATTAGCCGAGACAGAATCACTAAGGGCATGTGAGGTAAACCGTGGTGTGACTGGGTCAGTCTTTCATTCTGAACGTTCCCCCTTCAAACGTAGGTTTTATGGCTTTTCTGTATCCTGACATAACCTTCAGCTCTCGCTAAGCGCTCTGCTCTGTCTGAGCGTTTCTGCCTTCATACTGCCGCTAGAGCTGCAACAAATAATCAGTTCACAGAGAAAAATCATCTTTAGTTACAGCCCAAAATGCTGCCACATAACGACACTAATTACTGTCATTTGAAAGGTTTGTTTTGGCTTAGTTTAACCAGACAGAGTCTAGAGAGTAACATGTTTAATGATTACAAATAATACAATTTGGTAACCAATGATTAAACAACACTAATTTAAAACGGTTTTTCCTTACATATTTAACATTCACACATTCTATTTATTATTCAGTCATCAGAGCTGGTTTTTAAATCCATGGAGTTTGAGAAATATATTGCGGAACATGACAGACCGACAGACTATTCGCAAATGGAAACTTTAAATTTCTAATAAACTTTCCCTCCTCCGACTCTGGAGAATACGAAGACATTGCAATAAGATTCTTAAGATCTTTGGTGATCTGGGAAAATTCTTTCCCGCTTGTAGTGCTGTCACTTTTTATTCTAAATTCAATAATATTTTTAACATGGGATATAAAGCTAACACTTAAACTTCAATTGCCTACTAATAAAGCCGTAATTCTGATTCATAATTCATTCAAATGATCATTATAAATTCATTCAAACTCGATTTTTGGGGAAAAACTGACAGCCCTAGTGGCTTCCTGCCAAAATGACGTTGTTTTGGTTCCCAGTGTTGCATGATGGGATTGCGTGACATCAGCAAGAAGAGGTCTGTAGTGGACTTATTTAAAACTCCCGTCACCTTTATCACTGCTCACTCAGCCGAGCCTGAGGGCAGCCAGATAAGACCGTCAGGGTTTTCTGCCGGACACGGAGAGGAAACGTCAAACAGACACAGAAAGAGTCGGGCTGTCGGTGATAGTTACATCTGTTTCCAGAGCCATAGAGATGAAATCCACTGGAATTACGCGACTCCCAAATAAATCCCCCTTTTTTTTAAGAGATTAGTGACCTATTAAACATTTCTACTACACAAAACAAAACGGGTATTTAAAGTTCAGTGCCATTTATTTGGTGAGATTTCAGATTAAGATCGTTTGATGAGGAATCTGATTATAATTCATTCATTTATTAAATGTGAGGAATTAATTCAGTTAAACTGACAATATAACTGTTTAATGAAAACAAATAATACAATTTAGTAACCAATGATTTAACAACATTAATTAAATTTTTCTGTACATACTTAACATTCAGACATTCTATTTATTATTCAGTCATATTTATTGCCGTAGGGCACAAGTGCATTAGTGAGCACATATTTCTTGTAATATATACACAAACTTTATCTGTTGCTTATATTGTGTTTTCTGTATTTTATTATGTTATTTCAATTCTGAAGGAGTAAATGTAATGTACAAAATTCAATCCTTCCAGGATTAAAATAGTATTCCGATTTCAATCTTAATGTATATTATGCACTGCAGTACAAACAATATTTTCAATAAAAAGATGTCACGCAGGTTGTCAAACTGGAGGTGAAACAACTTCACAATGATCCAATACATGTTTTAAAAACCTAGAAGACGTGTTTTATTTTCCTCTTTGTGAAGTTTAATCGATGGTGACATTGCCAAATTTGATGGATATCTGAGACCAAAAATGTTTGACTGGAAGTGATTTCTCTCTCTCTCTCTCTCTCTCACACACACACACACACTGGTTTCCATGACTTCAGAATTACTAGTGGCCTAACCCCAACCCTGACCCTGACCCTGACCCTGACCTTAGCGTAACCCTAACCTCAGCCTAACTTTAAAACCTTAAAATGGAGTCATTTACGTTATGGGGACTTGATTTTTGTCCCCATAAGGAAGACACGTCCCCATAATGTGAGTGTGTAAACAGATTTAGGTCCCCACAACATAAGGAAGACCGGGTACACACACATTCAGCTGCCTCTGACTCGTTATATGGCCAATGTAAATTATGAGTGGAATAACACACAGGAGCTGTTCGCCAAAAATAAGAACTGCAGAACTGATTGTTTCTTGAGGATTAACTATAAAAAACAAAACAATAGCAGTGCACACTGTAAAAAGTACTTCACATGATCATGTGATCCACTCATCGGCGCAAAAGGCCGTCCAGTCTGCTGTGGAACGCTGACTGAGCTCAAAGTGAGTGAAACACAAACATTCCCTGTGAACACAAAGTCAACTGATCCTTTTTTGGGGACTTTAAGCACTATTTTAGTATAACGATTAGGACTGGTTTTAGTTTAGTATTGGCTCATCCCTATTTGATAGTATCGGAATCAGTCTGATATCAGTACTCAGTATCAGCATCGGTCCGATACTGCTCACATACCAGACAAATAAAAATGTGAAATCTGATACAATCCAAAATGTAAAAGTCGTGTTCTGGACTGTTTGTTTCTTCTTTATGTGAGGAAAAACATTTGTGACACAATTATGTTTTGGACTCGGCACAAATGGGTTGTTAACAGCTTCATAGTTTAAAAGGTATAAAATGACTTTGTCAGACTGATATCGGTTTCGGTATCTGACACAAAAAGTGGTATCATCCGTATCCTTAGAGAAAATTCACATTATTCGCATTATACAACAAGAAGAATACGTCTGTTTGTTTTTTTAAATTAGCTTTAACTGTGTGTTGGCTTGAGTGTGAGTCGCTCCTTCCTGAAAAAGGAAGTGTTGCTCTAAACACAGTTTCCCAATCTAAACACAGGCCGTTTCCACACTCGCCTACTGACGTTTGACGTGTGATGTCACGCTTTGTTCCGAGCCAATCACAGTCCGGTATCAAACCCGGACGAGTGGGACGTGGAAACTCAAGGACCTCAACAACAAATGACCGAATAAACAAATTTATTTTTTTGGAAAACAATCATATTATTAAAATAAAACTGTATATATACAGAAACGTGTTTTGGCTATAACAATTAAATACTAATCTTTACTGGAAAATAATCATTAATATTAAAAAGCACCTACATATCAATTTTTTATTGAAAATACTATATACAATTACATTATATATAGCATTATAGTGCAAATATAAATTGCCATTACAGTTGTTCAGTAACTGGTTAGTGAAGTTTGTTATCATTAACCAGTTATATTTAATTAGACTGAGAGGGGGGGGAAAAAATTTGGCAAAAATAATATATATGAGATGAAAAGTTCTGATTTCTAAAAATCAACCTATATGGGTCCACCAATGCATTTTTAACAAAGTTTTAATCGGAACAAGAGTAAAAGAGTTTTTAGTAAATAAAAAGTAAAAAGGTGAACTTATTTTTTCATGTGTGCATCTGATCTACTCCAAAAAAATTTGTTTTTAATCTTATTAATCTTATTAAAATACTAATTTGTAATGGAAAACAATAATTATTATTTAAAAATGCATCTGGTGTGTGTAATTAATGTGATCTATGAATAAAGCGAGTCTGGTTACATAGTTTCTTCTTCAGCTTCAGCTTCTCACCTGTGGTCATTAGTGATTTTTTCTGTTTTCTAATATTAAAAAGTGAAAATAGGCTTTCGGACACAAATCACTTCAAACAAGTAAAAAAAAAACAACTCCTTTTTTCAGTGTTTGGGCTTATAATCATTCATTAGAGTGCTTAAAAACAAATGTTGCCTTACAGATGCGTTTATTATAAATGTACTGTCTTAGTGTTTGACTTTGTTGACAATAAAACTTGACTGAACAGAGATGTTTGAATATTTATTTTTACACTGTAGGTTTACTTTGATGTCTCATGAGAACATCGTGCGACTCGTATTTGCTGAACCAGTCTGCTTTTGCATGTCCTCTCTCTTTCACAGTAAAATCAACAGCGAGAACAGTTAGATCATATTCCAGACTAAAAGCACACCCTGTGTGATTTATTTAGAAATTTTGTTTAATTCCATCACACACACTGTTTACATGTAAATCGGTTACAGTGGACACGTATTTAAATAGGGAATTCAATGTTCAACAGGCCATTTGAGCCATTTGGCCTCAACGGCCAAAACATTTGAGGTTTTTTGGCCTGTTGAGGCAACCATGGCCTTGACCTTTGACCCCTCACATCTAAACAGTTAATTCCACAGTCCAAGTGAACGTTTAAAAGGACTAACTCAAGATGTTGTTGACGTTTTAGGTTCCCAGGAACAGGCAAACCAACAGAACCAAGACGTGAAAACCTTCTTTTCAAGTGGTGCATTTCTGTGTCAGACGTTCACACTCACCATCGTCATGCCGAGAACCAGCGGGGTGATGAAGTAGATGGGAGGCTGGCTGTTCCCCTGCCGCAGTTCGTGGAACGTGTAGAACAGATCTGTCCAGCACACGATCCATAACAACAGGCCGAACGCCTGAGAACGGGAAAGGAAAACACACACGTGACACATTAGATAAGGTGAACGAGGTGCTGGGAGTGGGAGTATTTCTTTTGGCTGAATCACGATGACTTTATCAAACCAAGTGACTCATAGCAGATGTGGAGGTGGCATTTACAGCTCAAGTGTTCTTACGCTCGTATAGTTTAGGAGGAGAAATTAAAAATGGCCATGTAGATGCTGATTGTATTAAATGTTATATGTGGAGTGGAGGTAGAACAATAAATTAGGCTGATATTTGCCTTTTTTTGAGAAAATATTGTTTATTTACTATCCCGTTCATACAAATTATGCATTTTTGTACTTGACAAATGTTGCTAAGTCACCTTTTTCCTGTTTAATACTAAGTTTATATGTTATTTTTGATGAAAAAAAAAACTGTATATAATTGCACTGCAGTGCAGACATAAAATGTGGATTGGAGTCTGATTATTATTAAAAGGAATTTTTGAAAATCAGCTAAATATAAACATCAATTCAACATCAAACATCAAATCAAAGACAACATAAGCAACATAAAAAACAAAAAGCATAAACAACAATACCATCAAAAGATGATGTGAGAATACTTTTTGGAGATACAGAAAAGAGATTAGGTGTGTGTGTAAGCCCAGTAGACCAAAACCTGGTCCTAATGAGGCAGAACCTAATTTCTGAGGAGGTTTAGGACTAAGATTTGAATTGTGGTTAGGTTAGGGATAGAGATTAATTGCTTATGGTAAGTGTTACCCTAACCCTCTGAAAACTGTCCAAAAAATCAAGTTCCCCATAACGTAAATTAAGGGTGAAGACATTGTATGGTTATGTTAAGGTTACAGTAAATATCCAGGATATGTCCTCTGTAGTCTGGATGGAAACCAGAGTGAGCGTTTGTGTCGTCCTCTCACCGTTTTGAACCGGTTCAAAATGGACATCATGATGTATCCTTTGTTGTTCCTCTTGAGATAGAAGAGGTAGATGGGGGTCACGGCCCACAGGAAGATGCAGGGCAGCCATGCCAGGACGGACAGCTGGAAACACTTGGGCAAGTCGGGTCGATCTGTGTGGAACGTCTGATTGGCTACCTGTACAGACACACACACACACACCAAAACTTCATATCAGACGAGTGCAAATTCTGCAATCTCAACCCCTCCCACTGACGAAATCAAGACAAACAGTGTAGCCATGTGTCAGCGAAAACCACCCGCACAAACACACAAGACAACTTCATTACACCAGATGTTTCCCTTTAACTGCAATCTGTAAACACTTAAAACCCTGATGGCCAGTCTCTACAGCCCAAAGCAGAAGAGGAGCGGGGCGTAAAATCCACTTCTACACATTTTTAGAAACATTCGCCGTAACAGACATACTGTAACCCAAAACTCTCGAGAAATGTTGGTTTGGATTTATTTAATTCAACTTTTCTTATTGGGTTTTGCAAAACGCATACGATTGTACCAAAATATTCATTCAGAATTACAAAGTTGGCATTTTTAATACAGAACAACGTGAAGAATAATAATAATCGAGCTTGGATTTCAGTCTTATCCACACAGTAACTGAACTTTCCCTATATTACCTTCTTCTTAGTTATTTTTTAAAAAGGTTTTCCATGAAACTCTTCAACTAATGTCTTCATACAAATGAAACCGCCCAAAGCGACTGCAAAACACTGTAGCATGCATGCCGGGCCTGTGTGTGGAGCTATAACCTTGACACAGAAGTACAACAGAAATTATTAGTAGCACTTATTCTCCTCATAAATCACTCGCATACCTAGTACTGTTTCATTTTTAAGCATAGAAATGTTACTACAATGTTTGTGTGCGTAGTGCTGAGGCTAGCTTAAAATACATGAGTGTTTCCAACGGCGAACTCTAGGGTGACGTCACTCTCAGTCCCAATTTCCATTAGTTTTAAATACAAAAACGCAGGGGTAACATTTTGACTCCGGGATTCGTTTTCCAAAAATAGCATTTTAGCCGCTTCTAAACTCGTTGTGGTGTGTACGGGCCCTTATTACTGTATTTTACAGCGTGACATCACATTTGGAGGCTGTGACAGTGAGTTCTTCCATGTTAGAAGCCACGAGGTAGTACAGAGATTAGCGAGTTAAACTGAGGTCGCGTACTACTAACTAATCAGGATTAGGAGAGACAGTTCACCTTTAAAACTGAAGTGTAGTTTCTCATTGTTTAACTTAAAACTGTTCACAGTGAAGTTTAACGCTCAGTTCCCATCACGGCATGGTTCGGTTTGGTACACTATAGTACAGTTTGGAATAGCAAAGCCCTGGGTCAGGCTTGCATTTCCACGAAGAGCAGTACTTTCCCTTGGTAGACGGGTGTGGACTCTACCCGATGGCTGTGTAGCATGACGTCGTACCGCTGAGAGAACAAGTACAAAATACCCAGTCCCGGCCGTTCAATTTTCGGCACCCTTCTCTTGCAGTACCAGAGTAAATTGGTATGACCCGTCAGCTGATTGGACGACAAAAAGTCACTCCCTTGCGATTGGAAGTCACAGCCATCGAGCACAGCCCACACCTCACCTACCAGGTAAAGGTACTCTTCTAAGTCGAAATGCAAGCCTGACCAAAGGCTTTACCATTCCAAACGATACTGTGCTGTACCAAACTGAACCATGATGGAAACATAGCATTTTATTTTAGTACCCCAAGGGAAGGGTGCCAAAAAATGGAACAGCAGGGGCTGGTTATTTTGGCACCATTCCTAATGGAAACGCAAAGCGTACCAAACTGTTCCACTTGGCAGAAACGCGGCTTAAGGCCAACTTCTACTGACCCAGGCCTTGGGAATAACCGCTTTAACATTATATGAAAACAGTTGGATTCATTTGTTTTTGCTGCTGGGGAACAATACCTGACCACTGGCAGGGTTATCAGCAGGAGCAAGACAAACATGAACGACAGCGAGGTGCAGCGCCGACTCCGTGGTTATTGTGCTTAACGGGACAAACACGTTTGAAGGCCCACCCACTGATAGAATCAAGATAAACACAGCTGCCCGTCTCCAGCCGCTCTCCATACATCACCACACCCATCATGCCCAAGCACGTGTTCAGCTCAACATGTGTGCGAGAGTGGACTGGGATTAAGCGGGCGAGGGGGTAAGTGCTCATTCTGGTGTGTGTGAAGCTCAGGAGTTCTTTGTCAAACGAGTGTTTTCATTACTCATCTTGACAGCACGTCTTTTTTTTTTTTTTGTACAGAACCTTGAGCAAACAGTTTTACATTTCTTTTTCCTTTTCCCCCAAATCCTGTCATACAGCGGACATATGTTTTCAGTCTGCTACACAAGAGAAAAAATAAAATACACACAAGCTGTAAACAATGACTTGGCAGAAAAGTGAATAAACACTTGCAAACATGTCGTCATTCGATCGGCTTTTTGCAGGCCGCCATACGACCAGATGAACCCCCGCTATTCAGTCAATCTGACGCACTTTTCAGAACGTAAATTGAGTCTGGACTTTTTCCCACATATATTTACATTCACATACACGACCACAAACGCAGCTGGACGCTGTCAGCTTCAGACGCATTTATTACAACAGCAGCAGTGGGAGAAAGTCTCAGAAACACTAGAGCTAGAGGAGCCGACACACTTTCTCACTGTGAAATATCCTAAACTTTTCCTGCTTTATTCTTACCACACAGTCTATATAAGAACTGGATGAAGCCTTCAGTGTTTGAAGTGCAGCCAAAGAAGTAGGACTGAAGTAGAAGTAGTAGAACTCCCCTGGTAAAATTAGCTTCTACTTTTTACTTGATTTATAACATGAGTAAAACACTTTCCACTAGATTCAGCTATTCTGCGATAGAATATGATGTAAATTCTGTAAACTATCCTCATATTTAAAGGGAAATGAATGAATGGATACAAGGTTTCAAATACTGATATGGCGTTAGTCAAATCTCAAACCTTTGAGAGTTTATTTTGTCACCCATCATTTTCCCTCCTGCAGGAAAAAGGTGGATAATTCACACACACAACTGCTGCAAACATTTGCATTTGACCATACAGAACATACAGAACACATAGAACAATATTTTTCTTGGTTATATCCATTTGTTTTCTCATCATTTTTGCCTCATGTCCGGCCTATGTGTGTGTTTACATTAGGATAAGGCCTCAGCAGAGTTTGCATTGCAAATATGTGCACCACACAGCGCGGATAACACACCCTTCATTCTAAAATTTCTCGTGGCACAGGTCAGTCTGAGCAGCAGGTTACACACACAGTTCACACTGTCCTCGCCCGGCGTGTTGAAAAGTAAATGTCACCATTGAAAGCATTTACATACACCTGTTAAGAAAACTCTGGACAAAGACCAATTCAACGCAAAAAAGGCATTTTTCTTCCGTTCACATTCTTCACATTCATTCTTATCTCGGTAAAAGAGGCTGTAGTGGCTCGCACCTCTCACGCCCATAGAAGATTAAAGAGAGAGACTATAGTAAATATTTACTATAAATGGAGAAAAGGGTGTAATTATCATCATGAAGACGGATGGCTGAAGGAAATTACAACTCTCTTGATGTGTCTCACTCACTCACTCTTTGGTTGAAGAATGCAACTAATGCCTGTCTTCATAACTGTCTCTTATCTTCTTGGTTTAAACAATTAGTTGTTTTGTTAGAAAATGCCAAAATATTATTGATCAGTTTTCCCCAATTATTTAAAAAAATAACACTCAAACCGATTCAATTTATAAAAATTAGAGGTCAAAATGTATGTTGAATTGAGTAATCAGAGCATTTAAAAGACTTACCAAATAAAATCTATGCAAACTTGAGTCTATTTAATCCTAAGAAAATGTTCCCTGATTTATTTTGCCAAACTCAATTTAATACAGAGGCACATTTAATTTCATGCTGCCCCCAACACTTCAAATCAAGTTATCGTGAGTCTGCATTTGTAATTTAGTAGATTCATTTTACATCATAATTGTTTTTCATTGTGAACTCTATATTGTTCCATATAAAAACTAAAAACTAAACTTGCTCTGAAACTTGTGTCGCAGAAAAATACTCCCACATTCAAAAGTCACACAGATCCACCCATTGGTGGAGACCAACAACAGAGAAAAAAAAAAAACTACTTAAAATTAAAATTACTTAAACCAATATATACCTTGTAGTTTGAATAGGAAGTTAAAAGCACCAGTGATCGTCATGGGCAGTAACTAACACTTTAGAGTCTATTACATAAAGATGACAAGCAGCCAGTAGACAAAAATATGACATTATTGTACGAGACGAAGAATAATGTTTTAAAAATACAGTCTTAAGGTTAAATGTAAATATTTCTTATGAAAATAGATAGCAGCCCGACTTTTTTCCCCAACTGCTGCTGTTTTCTCTGCGAGTGTTTGGATGTTATATTACTTGATCGGCCCCTTCCTTACCAGACTAGACACTCATTGGCCCGCAGGTTAATTTGAGTTTAAAACAACACAATTACCAAGGTTGCACCACAGCATGTATATTATGCATCACATTTGAACTGGTATTTATACTCAAATGTCAAGCCGACTTTGAACTCAAACATTCAACCGTATCATAAAATATTTCAAAAATCATCTGATACAGAAGCCGTTTTTTTCCTACATTTATAGTTTAAAATCGTAGCAATTTTCAGTCCACTGTAAATGAAAGGCCCTCATCACATTCAGGAAGTCTGCCTTCCATTTCACAGACTTTCAGGGCATTTATCACACTACACTTGAAACCCGAAACCTGAAACTGGAACAAAAGGTGAGATGAAAAGAGTCGAGGTGCTTTGTGATAACAACCTGGCGGCAGCAGAGAAGCGAGGGTTACTTCGCTTCACAGGGGGAATGAAACACAGCCTGAAACAGCAATATTATTGTAGCATTTCAATAAATAATCAGATTTCTAAATAAAATATGACATTGAATGGTGAAAACTGATATTCCATTGTGGAAAAAGCAGCACTGCAGCACCCGAGACAGTGAGTATAGGTTGAGAGTCACACAGCATTATTTTTACTGAATGATGAGTAAATATAGGTCCAACCTAAGCAAAATTACATTGTCAATGCTTCGATACCTTGAAATTTGCTGGACTCTGTGTAGCTACAGGCATCCAGCCACTTCAGCGTTCTACTTTAGAATGTAATGTGTCAATATGTCAAATGTCGTCATCCACGTGTAACTGCAAACGAAAGCAAACAGACCAAACGATCTCCAAGAAGAAGAAGAAGAAGAAGAAGAACACAACAACAAAGATAAGCGATAGCAAATGCCAAAGGCAGAGAGAGAAGTGGGACTATGACATCATC
Source organism: Brachirus orientalis (assembly GCA_016785285.1). Classification (NCBI taxonomy): domain Eukaryota; kingdom Metazoa; phylum Chordata; class Actinopteri; order Pleuronectiformes; family Soleidae; genus Brachirus; species Brachirus orientalis. Next base: position 1,229,059 of record JAFBJR010000484.1, on the reverse strand, counting down.
GTTTTCCCCAAAGTTCCATATTTGTTGTCTACATGAAAACCCAAAGGTATCAAATGTCGTCATCCATGTGTAATCGCAAACGAAAGCAAACAGACCAATCGATCCCCAAGTACTAGAAGAAGAAGAAGAAGAAGAAGAATACAACGACAAAGATAAGTGAAAGCAAAGCCAGAGCAAGAGAGAAGTGGGACTATGGCATTCGTTTTCCCAAAGGTCCATATTTGTTGTTTGTTGTCTACTCAAAAACGCAAAGGTGGCATTTTGAAATTTACGCAGATTCACCGATGCCACTTTTCCACATACAGTTCTAGCACTACTCAGCTTGACTCGACTCTAATCAGTTTGGATATCAGACACGGCGTTTTCCATTACTTCATAGTACCTCCTCAACATGGGCGGGGTTGCCATGGCATGGTTGCACGAAACTGCTGCAACATTGTTTCACACGCGATTAAAGAACACGCTGGATCGTCTCATCACCGGTCAACGTCTACACTTCGTCAACGGACCATGGTGTACTTTTGCAGATGGGGTTAGCTCGCTGTCATGCTCTCACCCATGTTTTTAAAAAATGGCAGGTTTGATTCTTGTGTCGGACGTCGCTCTCGTGACTCTTCCAGTGACGGCAATCTCTGACCAATCAGTGGCCGGCATCAGTATCGGCTCAGCTCGCTTAGAACCTCGCCAGAGCAGGTACCAAGAAGCAAACTTCTAGCAGGTGCTGCATTTCAGGGGCAACAGACTCAATGATGCTTTTTAGACATTTGAGGGGGAATCACAGCTGACTGACCATCTGTTCTCCGTTAGACCGGAGTACGAACGAAGGGTTGACAACAGTTTTCACTGCAACAGGACAGGAATCGCTGCTGGCAATGTTTGCTTCAATTCCAACATGGAAAACGATTAGCACCATTATTGAAGGATCTGCATTCTTTTAATGGATTTCAAGACACTACCTGATTCTTACATGCAGAATGATTATTTTGGAACAACTTGCTGTCTGACCTGGATTTAAAATGTTAGAGAAGAACAAGCAGGAAGTGTCAGAAACTGCACAAACACTACAAAAATCATAAATCACGGACCTGCCATGAAGGAATTATACACAAGTGTGAGCAGTTTAAAAAGGAATTCAACTCAATCTGTTAAGAGCGAGTTGGTGTGTCCACTGTTAAAGAACCAGCATTTTTAAAATCAGCAGTTTTTCCACAAGACAATTCCAGACAATCTGAAGTGAAAACAAAACTTATTTTACAACACATGACTTCTTTTTGTTTTGCTGTGTTAGCGGTTTTTCAGTTTAGGAACGGGAAACTACCAGTTGGGGATTTTCTTCACTTGAAGGCCTGAGGGTCCAGTTGGATAGTTATGTACTAAATATCCAAGTAAGAAAACAAAGACCAAACTGTACACACAATAATATAAAAAGGAAACAGAATATCTTAATTATTGTTGTAAATAAATCAATAAATTTTAAAAGGAAGATCATGTGAGGAAAGTACTTTCCTTTCATTGAGAGTCACTGATGTTTGTATGGGTTTTATCTGACGTTAACCTTGTTGACATGAAGAAAATTTAGTGTATTTGTGGTATTTTGACTTTTTTCGATATATGAAGTGAAACAAGATTTTATGTTTTTTTGGTTTTTTTTGCTGTGGCAGTAAACAGAATTGTGGACGTCTTCACTTTGGAGGCTTGGAGGAAAACCCAATTTACATTTTTCACCATTTTATGAATTGATCTAAAAAGTAAAAAAAATAATAATAATAAAATAATAAAAAGACAATAACTACCTTATTGTAATGTACATACTTTGTAGTAGTTTCACTACCTCACCTCACCGTCAGCCGTAGACTGAGGCGACAATGACGTTTTATTGGATGTTTAATGTAGATGTAACACCGTGAGACACATCTATTACACAACATTTAATGACAAAGAAATGAGTCATGCCTAAAGACAGAGTTATTATTTATTGAATGAGAAGGATATAGTAGTAGTAGTTATATATATATAGACACACACATATATACATATATCTCACAGTAAAATCTCAGTTAAAGAGAACACACCCCAACAAACAAAAACAAAAACTGAAGTGTGAAACACTGAACTTTCCCACTAGACACACTTAATAATCACAAGACAGACAACTTCATCTTTTTCAGTTTCTCTTCGGCTCCAAATGATGAAGACAAACTACTTCCGACTTATACGACTCTTTCAACACAACTGCTTTCCAGGCTGAAGCCCTGAATAATTGTTGTATATACAGTCTATAATGCTGATAATAACCAAGCTTAACATCAACCTGTTAATGAGTGTGTTCACTAAAGGCAACACATTCTGTCTGCTTCTGCTACACACTCATAACGTTTATTGCGGCGCACGTGCTGCGTTCCATTTACATCGGAAGACGCAGGTCGGAACTGGGCGTGTCGTCACCTCCGAGAGAGGACAGGAAAAAAACGTGGATGCACAGACAGATATATAGATAGACAGACAGACGGCTGGTGGTGAAATGGATACAGTGAAATATCATGTGATATTATGTTGCTTTTAAGACAGAAAAAGTATTGATCTTGATGATTAATTGTGACTTAAATATCGTGATAATATCGTATCCTGGTGTCTCTACCGATTCCCACCCATAATAGATATTTAAATGATTTCTTAACTGTAAAAACAAGACGCCGCTGATAACCAGAAGGGTTGCCGGCTCAAATCTGGTAAGGGTCAAGGGCTGGGGTGCTCCTGAGCAAGGCATCAAATCCCCCATTGCTCCTGCGCCGTGCCTGTGTGTGTGTGTTCACTACTGGTGTGTAATAAAGATGGGTTTAATGCAGAGGTCAAACTCACTATCACGGATTGGTGCAAAAAACTAATAATTATAATTTGAAATAAAATAGTAACTACTGTACTCAATGTAAGGAAGAAACTTTAAAAAAAATCTATTTATGCTTTGTTTAAAAGTTGGCACTAACCAAAGGGAAAAACCAAAAATAGAGCGATTAAACTGCAGCTTCTGAGATTTACATACCAAGTTATTTCAAACTGTGATTTAGATTTGGAAATGAATTTTCAAATCTGAAATGATGAATTTTCTATCATTAGTGAGTGCTTTCCAGGAGGGCCCACAGTGACACTGGAGTTTGCAAGATGGAGCTTTTTTCCCCAAAAAGTTGGAAGATGAAGAAAAGCACAAGAGCAGCTGAAGCTTCTAGTGAATAATACTAATAAAAAAATCTGAACTGATTCATGAACAAGATGAGACAGCACCTGATAAATGGATTTAGTGAACAAGAAGAAGCCATTCCTCATGTACTGAGGCCAAAATAGAAAAGAGAGCCTGGGCAACTTGTGCAAGCATGGCAGTGTTGAGGTGCTGGAGGCAGCGAGCTCAGAACTGGAACTCACACATTTGTCTCCTCCCTAAAACCTGTGTCGGCCTTGTTCAACAATCAAGTCTTGGCTGTGAAACCTGATGACAGATCTATCCAATAAAAAAACAAAAACAACATAAAAATGGCCAACCTCCTGTAGGAGGTTCTAGCCTGATTAACACGTCCCAATTTCCCTTCATGTGCGTGAAACTAATCCACACGTACATTTTCGCCACGGATGACGCACACAATCAATTTGTGAGTTTTCAGGCATGTTCAAATTGGCTATTTATTTCAACGGAAATAATAATGTGTAATAAGAGTTGTCATGTTTGGCTGCTGTATCAATTTTACTTTCCCCAATGGGGTGGGTCAATAAAAGTACAACTTATCATTTAATCTGTGGATTATTTCCTCAGTTAATCATTTTGTTGTTTGCTTCATAAAATGTCAGACAATGGTGTTTCCCCTGAACTCAACATTCTCAAACAACCCAAAGAAATTCAATTTACTGTCATGGAGAAGCCAATTTTCTGCAGAAAATAGTGAAAAATTTCAGTATTTGTTTCCTAAACCAAGTTATCATGTCATGTCAAGGACTGAGAAACCAGAAAACCTGTACTAATACAAATAAAAATCCAAATCTATTCATAAAAGAAAGTAAAACGAGTGATGAACAAAGCCATAGTGAATTAATTTGGCATTTGAGAACGAATTAAGATGTCGTTTCAGCCCTAAAAATACAACTGTGGCTTGTAAAAATCTAAATATTTCAATTTTTAATAAAATAAGGAAGTTACTATTATGATAAACTGATAAACTAAAGTTTTCTTGCCAGAACTGCAGTGTCGAAATAAGTAAATAAATGTTCTGCAGAAAGGAGGAGATGAAATTAATCATCATTCATTAATCACACATCATGCGTGGAACATTTAGAGCAAACACTGTCATGACAATGGTGTTTCCCGGTTGGTGCAGCAGGAGGAGGGAAAGAGCAGAGGTTGACTTGGCTGTTTTAATCCCACAGGGTTTTCTTTTTTTTTTTACACAACATTCATAACAACTCGACCATATTCATGCTCCGAGGAAGATCATGTGATACGATGAAAAGCTTTTAAAAAAAAGCAGCCATTTGTGGCCGTTTTGATTCATAAAAATGGGTATTAAAACGTTTAGGAATGGGTTTCTTTTTCACTTTGAAGCAGTTGTGGTCACATGATTGTTGGGGCATCAAAACTGACTATGAATGAATGAACGTTATTCTGCAGATTACTTCTCCTCACACTCTCATCAAGTTGAAGCCATGAAAGAGATTTTTTTCCTTTTTATCACCACTATTAGATCAGACTACATGACATTTTTGTCTTTCACAATGGTCACCATAATAGAATATCAATCACAGTGGCACTAATTCTTGCCATGTCTTCGAGGGACTGACAACACTACAAGTATGACCCCAACCAATCATTTGCGTGAGTTTATAGGTCATCGGGGAGGCGGGGAAAAGAGTTTTCAATAGTCGTGGTTCCACCAAATGGAATGGCTCATTTTGGTACGTATTTGTTTGCGTCTTCATTCGGAACAGCACCAAAATAGTTCTATTCTTTGGCACCCTTGGATTTCGTGGCAAACATCGCCAGTCTATCCTCGTACAAAGACTTGATGTCTTGTTAAGACAAACAGCCACAAACAGAGAATGGGAAAAAAAATTAGCTGCTGGATGTCCTCCATTGTTGTCGTGTGTTTTGTGTTCTTTGTTTGTTGTTTATTATTGTTGCACCGGTACACCGCCACGCTACTGTACTATACCAAACTAAACTGTACCATGATGGAAACACAGCATATCTTACGCCGCATCAGAACAGTAAAACATGCTAGACTCCTCATCGGCGGTGTCGTGGAGAATCCCAGACGCCAAATCTCTGTAATGCCACGTCGATGTTCATAATTTCGGTCAACCAAATCGCTTGAAAATCAACTTGAATTTGTGATGTCTGATTCCGGCATTAACAAAACAAAATCTTACAAGTGAGGCTTGAAACACTTGAAGACTCGCAGTCAACGCCATGAGCAGCACAGGTTTCAACTATCAGCTGAAGATACAGGAGTAGGTGAGGCTACACACGGTGTAACAGCTTTTACAAACAATGAGACTGAATTTTAAAGTCACAGCCAAGCCTTAGTATTTAACCAGCAGCGGGTGATTACAACTGCCTTCACTTTGTTTGAAGTAGTCGTATAAAGCAGCCAAAAGTTAAGGTCACCTCAGGCCTAGAAAACCAACAAGCTAATACAGAGAATAATCAGGCACATGGTCTTATTTATCCTTTTTGAAGCATCAAATTGCCTCAATGATTTCTTTGGTTTCTTTATTCCAGCAAAGGCCAAACACTTCCCAGTCATCGCCTATCTCACAATAGACAAGATACAGCATGACGTAGGCCAGGGCTTTTTAACAATACGTATAATTTCACTTACTCTTTCAAAATGACCACCACTTATTTAAAACTCAAGGCCATAAATTAAAGTGTTTCGTGTACAGTATGTGTCACATTTCTATGTCTATGTCAAATGCAATATTGACAACTTTCTCAAACCTTTTTAGCTCGCGTTTGAAATATGGAAAGCTGTTCTCAACACTTAACGCGTACATGAAAAAGTAGACTGTTGGCGTCCTGTCCATCTTTGCATGCACATACTGATGCCAAGTTTCCTCAAGCATGAACTACATGCTAGTTCTTTCATAAACACAACAAACTAGAGAAACCATAACCAATTTTGCGGCTCCAGATTACTTTTATTTGGGAGGAGAGGAACGCAAAAATTAGGGCTGGATAAAAGTACGTTTATCCGATTACTCAATGAATCGATGGAATATTCGAAAGAATACCTCGATTACCAAAATGTTCGATAGCTGCAGCCGTAAAATTGCACATTTGTTTATATTTAAAAGTGATGAAGTACAGCTTTAATGTTTGATGAATATGCTGAATTCTACTGCAGGTGTTAAGTGTTTAACTAACATGTTTTTTTTAAAACATTTTATTACACTAGTAGTCACAGCACTCATATCTTTTCCCCGGCATTACTTATCCAAACAAAGTCAAAGTTGACATCACACACACACACACACACACACACACACACACACACAGACACACACACCCCAGTGAGTTTCTTTTAACAAAGAGCATTCAACAGTGTAATTTACTATCCTGGTTGCCACGGTAACCTGTTTAGTGATTATATCTGTCGCATTTCTACTGAGATATTTAACACAAATTACGTGCAACGTACTGAACACATGCATAAAACAAAGTTCATGTACAAACATACTATGTTTTACATTAAAGGGCAGAGCATAATAATACTATTGTTACTGTTTATATTTATTATTTTATTTGTCAGTAGTTTTCAGTATGATTTATATCATATTCCTCCACAGCAAAAACAGAAAGATATTCTTAAATTCTGTTTAATTTTGATTGTTTTCAGAAAACAAATCTGCCAATTAGAATACTTTAAAACTAACTTGTAAATCTAGCCACTTTTAGACTGTAATGTTCCTTACAACAAGGAAAAATAGGCCAAAAACTTGACAAACTGGACAAAATTTAAGAAATCAGAAGAAACTGTAACGAATGTTTACTTGAAACGACTCTTCCTTTATTTGGTAAAGCTGACATTAAGAATTTATACCTTAAATGTTTGTATATGTAAATATGTAAATGTTTGATTTTTTCACATACACCACTTAATTGTATGTCTGTATTTAACACATTTAATACACACAGGCAGTGAACACACACAAACCAGGAGCAGTTGGGATTACGAGTAAATCATTGCTGTGTCTTGCTACTGGTTATTAAGATAAGATAATCCTTCATTAGTCCCACAATGGGGGAATTTACAGCTTAAGGTAAGCTGTAAAATCTTATTGAAACAAATTTTCCTTATAATTAGATTATTTTTCTAGTACAAAACTTGCTTACTAAGATATTTTTCAACTTATTTTGGCACAAAAAAAGGAACAATTGTGAGAAACAACGCCTAGTGGACTCTCTTGAAACTCAGTTTTGCAGTGTCTTATTAAGTGCTATCCTTTTCCAAGTTAAAACAAAAAAAAAACCCTGTTATTAATTCTACAAAATGTGGGAAAAAAGTTTAAAAAAGAAAATTTGGGGAAAAACTGGTCAACAGGCTCAAGCAAATGGTGAAAACAGCAAACATAAAATTGCTTTCACAATATTCCCATTTGCTGTATGTTTTTGTAGCACTACACAGTCTTTTGTCAGGTCGCCACTTAAATTTGCATTATATTTTTTTCCTCAGTCTTTTACTGGGGCATCCCATTTTTAAAGTCAATGAACTATTGCAAATCAGTTTATATAAAATCACATAGATGATGGTGGATTTTTACTATTTTTTTATATATATATTTGCTTATTTATGTCTACTGTGACCTAATAAATGAAGTATTTCCCAAAACTTGTGTGTTTATTTATACATGTTTTATTCAGTGAATAAATAGTAAAACTATGCAAAAAGGCTGGAATATTGCAAATAAATAAATCCTCAGTGACCCACATGTTGGTTCTGATCCAGTCTCTAGGAATAACTGTTTTAAATTTAAAGCAAACAAACATTTCTGATTTACTGAGCCAAAAACAATTCTATAAATTACAGCTGTAATTAAAATAAATAAATGAAATTTGTCAAAAAAAAAAATAAATTGCTGTTGTCACTGCAAACCATTTTGGGAAACTACAACTAAATTAGTCAGTTTCGTCCCCTATAGCTGTTTCCTAATTTGACTTCCTATTACATATTTACATAATGTGACTTTTTCACGACATAAACCATTCATAGATGTTTCCCATTGCAAGTCTATGGTGTCTGTAACAGGCTAATTATTAGCCACTTCCTCCTCTAAAGTGGCGATAGCGCTGGTGTTATGATTCCTGCCGGGACTTAGCTACTGTAACTGAGACAAGTTCACGGACCTCATCGCGTCGCAAACACAACAAAACGTTCACGTTTGCCCTGAAAGCGACAGTTAGTTAGTCAGTAAAACACAACGACATGACACTAAATGGAAGCCTATTAACACGGTAAACACAACAGTAAGCGGCTTATAGGCAGTTAGCCGCTGCTTTTTTTGAATGGCTGCCTCCGGGAGAGACGGAGGAAAGTCGGATTACAACGCGGAGTAATCACGGTGCTGGAGTTCGCGCTATCCTGTGACATATTCAACGGCGCCCGGAGGTGTCAGACCGGGGCGACGGCGGCGGTACTCACCCAGAAGGGCAGCTCTGGTCCGCAGAGTGTCTCCATCTCCGCCGCGGAGGGGAACCGGCAACAACCGCACAGGGTTCCTTATCCCTGCGTGGACCGACGCGAGTCAGGAAACGGTCAGCTCTTTCCGCTGCAGCGACAGGAGAGAAGGCGGAGTTAAGCGGAGACTGGCAGGAATTACGCGTGACGTCACGAGAGGGCGGAGCCACGGCTTACTATAGTCATGAAAGTGACAGACGACGATGAGGAGGAGGAAGAGAGGGTTTGAAAACAAAAGTATAAGCTATGGGAAGAAAGAATACGACGGACTGCGTAGTGCAGGAGTTTTCTAACTCCAGCAGGTGGCAGCAATGCAACATACTGGATGAAAGCTGCCGTTTAATCCTGCAGAAGAAGAGGAAGAAAACGTTTAGTTTGTCATCCAGCAAAACCTACCATGTCATGAAGCACGTTTAATCTATGTTTCTGCGCAAAGTTTCAGTAAACTTTGTGTTAAGTTCAAACTTGAACTTGTATAACCTCTTTTATTAATGGCTGTAGGCCAAAAGGTGCAACGCAAGAAGGTTGTCTATACAGTGCGTTTATTTTAATTTATGTTATTTTTATCGTCCTTTCATGTTGGGTTAAAACTTGAACTTTAATCTTCCTCCTCTCATTGTGAGGTGCAATGCGTTTCCAAACACCACAAGATGGCAGTAACTAACCCATAGAAGAAGAAAAAAGTGGTTTGTACCAGTTTATGTTTAATTTTTGTCACTCAGTAAAGCCTACCTTGTAGTTTTGTGTTTTTTTTAAATTCATGTTTCAGCCAAAAAAGTTTCAGTCGTCCTTCTATGTTGAGTAAAAACTTGGACTTTAATCTTCCTCCTCTCATTAATGAGGTGGTGTGTTTCCACCACAAGATGGCAGTAATGCAACGTCATGCTGCAGTTAAACCTCATAGAAGAAGAAAACATAGCACGTAGAAAAGTGCTTTTAAATTTGTATATCAGCAAAAAACTAAGCTAGCATTACATAACTGCAAAAAACGTGCACTTGTGTAAATAAGTAATCTAATAATACATACATAAATTTAGCAGGATAAAGGATGTAATGTAGCAGAATTTAATATGCAAAGAATAAGATACAGGCCATTCCAGGAGTCGGCTAACTAAGCTAAATGTCAAAAAAGCTAATATAATATTAAATAAAAGAGTAAAAGCTAAGTTGAGAACCTGGCATATGAGATAAAGTATAACATAAGATGCAGGGAGTAAATACCATATAACATGGTTTGGGAAACAGGAACTATTTTAATGTTTTTGTAACCATGGTTTCATTTAAGCATGTTACTTATAATAAGTAACAATGTGGGCAGTGAGGTGGTACTGTAGACTCATCACATTCCCTCCACCATAAAAAAAAATTCAACATTCTTTCAGTCCTCCACTTTAACTCTTTATTTTGTATCATTTACATCTATACGTTTGTGTGTCTGTGACATGTAAAGACATCACTGGTGCTAATGACAGGGTAAACACTTCATACTAAATACAGTGAACCCTCAAGCAACAAAGCTACAGTATCCTGAGACGTCCAAACGCACCATGGCAACCACCAGAGGATTCGCTCACCAAGCAAACGAGCTCTCCTCTGAGACTTAGCTGTTGATACACAAGCAGCAAGGCACCATGTGACTGTAGGGCATGTAAGACATGCATGTTAGGCCTGTTGGTACGAGAGGTAGCAATGACAACCTGGTGGTAAACCACATTAATAGGCACCAGGCCACGAGCTTGCTTTACTTGGGTTCTCTTTAGCCCATGGCCAGACAAGTTCTCTTGAAATTCCCCTGACAGTTACCTGGTTTCCATCAGAATTTAAAAAAAAAAAAAATTGTTGCAAATTTAAACAAATTTTTCAAACATTCATTAAGGGGAAATGTGCATTTATGATTGTGACCACCCCCTGCTGGAATATCGGGAGCTGGTTCATCGAAATAAACAGTAGGTGGCACCACAGCGGGAAGATAAGAGGGTTTAACTTAATGACGTACATTTTTGTTGCGTCCATCTGTAATTGGTGTAATATTTGAATCTTGTACAAAGTTTTCCTCATCAGTCCTCCTCTCGTCACGTGACTTCTAAATGTCATCTCTATACACACTGTAATTTATATTGATATCCCCAACTTTTGCACCTCTCTAAAAGGTTTTATGTGATATTTCACGATTCTTTAGAATTTTTAGTTTTCATTCCAGTTTTTATGTGTATAAAAAAACCGACTGATGGAGACAAATGTTAACACAGAGTGCAATCTTCAGGGTTTGAAAAGTGAAGCACAGGAAAAAAAAAAGTAGAAAAGTAGCAGTGAGCCACCAAGGGGCGACTCCACTGGTTTCCTACTGGATGTATAACATCTGTAAATTTTCCTTAAAAGTGTATCACAAATGCTAGTTTCTCATCTTCAGTAGAACATGATGTCAATTTGTGGACTCCAGTGTGATTGGCAGCCGGTATTGCCCAATCAGAGCCTGGTTGCAGGTGATCTCAAGGCTTCATTTTACAACTGGAAGACTACGTCCATCTCTTATGGTATGACCCATGACATCAATATGTGAACCGTCATCATCCACGTTGTAATTCTGTTCTAATCCAGCCAACTGATCAGACTGAAAGCAATATCATGGTCATCTTCAGGAGTTAGGTGCAGACAAGTGGACTTGCTTGAGTCCAGCTGAAGATGTTTCCTGTGTCAGTTCTGAACTCCTGGAGATGATTATGTCCTAGATGGCCGAGAACCTTCACAGACATGATGCTACACGTCTTGGAACAGATTCCCTTTGACGACACAGAAGTGAAGACTCTTGGATGAGAGGTCAAACATCTTCACCTGAACTCAACACTTTGAGCTGGATGACTGAGAAACTCCATATACATGTTGCTATATTTATCTACAGATGCAAGAAATGTCTGTCTGCCTGATAATCTCATAATTGCCCATAATTGTTTGCTTGACAGGCTTCAAAAATAACTGGCTCCAACTGTTCCTTTCTTTGACACCCTTCCCTTGGGGTACCAGAATAAAATGGTACGGTGTGGTACAGCTCCACCCACGACAGTCACATGTTTGGGCCGCAGATAAATGTCACTCCCTTGCAATCAGTGTAAATATCCCATGGAAGTCGAGGCAACGACGCCATTGTATGTGGCCATCGGGCGCCGCTCACACTCGCCTACCAAGTAAATGTGTTCTCAGTCGAAACGCAAGCCTGACCCAGGATTTTATCCCGATGGAAATACAGCACTGGATAACTGAGAATCTTCACAGACATCTATAAATGCAAGGAACGTCCGTCTGTCTGTTAATCACATAACTGTCCCAGCGGTTTTCTCGACAGGTGACTTATTCAGGTCACCGGTGTGTGCGATGTGGACCGCGTGACGGCGTTTGGACGAAGATATGTGAGATATGTTGGTAGAAGCGTGACAGCTATATCATACATCTGTCTGTTATTCGCCTACCCGTTGGACAGTTCGGCTTCGAACATGGCAGGTGACTTACTAGGGGTGCCAGTGTGTGCAGATAATAACAGAGGGAACGTCTGTGTGTCAGCGACCATTGAAAACAAACAAACAAATCTGCACAAACATAAAATGGATAATGCACTAGGATTAAGCACAACACCGCTCCGACTTGTCATGTCATTGTACTAGTATTCCTCTTATAAAGGCTGTTTAAGCTGTCGGCAGCGAGGCGTATTTACAGTAAGTGACCAGGTCTCCTCTTGCAGAGGATCTGATTACCACACGTTAAGCCCATCTGTTCTCCACCTGTGGATCCGACCTCGGCCCACAGACAGGAACCTCCATGTCCACGATTAAAGGCACAGTCTTTCTTTTCTGATGCAGAGCAGATAAGTGACCCCGCACTCACCGTGAAAGAAGACCTGTGTTGTGGTCACATTACTGGAGCTGTCACCAGCATCAGGGGTGTTGCATTATTGTCTGAGTGGAGTCTGGCCTGTACAGAGAAGCTCCGCCCCCAAATACCTGTAATCCCATTTATCTGTTCACATTAGGCCATGGGGGATTTCACTCAGGGCTCAATGAAAGGCTGCTGTTTATTATACACAAGTTACAGTCATGTTGCAAGAATGTAACCAACCCAGTTGTGTTGTTCTTAATACTATATTATTTCAACACGATGTTTCTTTGTTTGTTTTGTTTTCACATGTAAGTATATATGTTGTACAGTTACACCTGGTTCAGGTATTTTCAGGGCAAAGTGCACTCTCTAGTGGTCAAACATATAGACACATGTCAGCATTAAGATCAGCATTATGTTAAACCCATAGTATGTGGTTTATTAGTTGATACTGCACTCATAGATATTGAATCGTTATATTTTTTTTAGCTGCTTACTAAATTTTAGCATCAGAATCTGGTTTATTGCCAAATAGGTTTTTGGTGCAAAAAGACAATACAAAATTATACAACTGGATGTATAACAAATAAGATTACAAACATAATCCATAGCACTAAGTTCAAAATCTTTTTTATTGCTAAGTGTATCATAACACATAAAACAATTTGCTTTGTTGTTGTAAGTTGTTTAGGCTGATACTTCAACAGAAATTGTGTTGTGTAAGAAATGTTTACTTGAAATGAGTTTTCCCCTTTACTTGATTAAACTGACTTTAAGAATTTGTACCTTCGATTTGCTTATATTTCCACACACACCAATCCATGGTAGTGAATTTTCACTTGTGTATTAAACATATTCTTAATATGCAGCAGGAATGAACACAAACCAGGAGCAGGAGCATTCGGGATTTCATGTGATCCACTGTGTTAGCTTTTTTCTGGTATTTAAAGATTAAGTTAGCTGTAATATCCTCACTGCTTAAAGTCCTTCCGACCTTCTCTTGGCCTCGGATAACGGTCTCTATCGTCTCTACACTTTTTTTGCTGCATTTGACCACTGATTATAAAATTCTGTTGCAGAGACGGGAGAAGACCCTTGGGATCTCAGGTGCTGCCCTCTGCTGGTTTGAATCATACCTATCTGATAGATTGCAGTTCATTTGTGTTAATGATAATGCCTCATTGCACAGAAAATGTAATTATGGAGTTCCACAGGGCTCAGTGCTTGGGCCTGCACTTTTTTACTCTATATATGCTTTCTTTAAGGAACTTTATTATAAAGCACAACAGACACTTTCACTGTTATGCAGATGACACACAGCTGTATTTATAGACGAGGCTGGATAAAACAAATCAGGTCGTTTATCTCCAGGAAAGTCCTGGATAAGTTTCCACTCTTAGGCTCAGACAAAACTCTGCCCTAAACACCTTAGAGAAAAACTTTCTGACTACACTCTGACTTACATTATCACACAGATGACATCAGCATGGCTTCCAGTTCTACTGTGACGAAACTTGGAGTTCATTTTGATTAATCATTTGACTTACACGTAGAACTAATTTCCAGAACGGCCTTCTTCCATGGCCACATGGTTGGTGAAGTGGTTTGCACTCTTGCTGAAGATCTTCAAGGGCCTTTTCTTCATGGAGTTTGCGTGTTCTCCCTGTGTGTGCGTGGGTTTTCTTTGGATTCTCCAGTTTCAAAAACATGCAGATTTGGGGATTAGGCCAATTGGACACTCTAAATTGACCATAAGTGTGAATGTGAGAGTGGACGGTTGTGGGTCTCTATGAGGCCCTGTGATGGACTGGTGACCTGCTGGGATTAAGCACCAGTGCCCCCTGCGACCCTCATCTTGAGGATAAAACAGTAGAAGATGAGTGAGTGAGTGAGTGAGTGAGTGAGTGAGTGAGTGAGTGAGTGAGTGAGTGAGTGAGTGAGTGAACCCTCTTCCACCTGAGGAACATTATGAAAATTAGAAACATGTTGTCCTTAAAGGACACTGAAAAACTAGTTCATGCATTTGTTACATGTAGATTGAATTAATGCAAGTCATTCCTTTTAGGATGTTCCAACAAGTCTGTTAAAACTCTCCAGTTCATTACCTCTGCCAAGGAGGTTCTTTTTTTTCCACCAGCGTTGGTTTTTCTGTTCGCAAAATAACACAGAAAGTCATGGACAATTTTTGATGGGAAAAGGAACAGATGATTAGATTTTGGTGTTGATCCACATCGCCATCTGGAGCCAGGAATTTTTTTGAAGGATTCTTTATTATTGAGAGATAGGGTCATTTTCAACATTTGTGTATGTAATTCCACAATAAATGACCAGGGTGCTTGGCAAAAAAAAAAAAAAAAAAAAAAAACAGAATAAGAGCACAATAGGTTCTATAATATATCAAAAATTGATCCAGATCCTGTGAACATTCTGGATATTATGATCCAGAACATGAAAAAAATAGGGAGCTGTGGAATTTTTGGCGCTGTAAGGTAAGAAATATAGATACAGACATGCAACTAACACCAAACTGTAGCTGTGACAGCTGAATCTGAGGAGATTTGTGTTATCTTTAATATCTATGGTGATAGATCCAGAAGAAAACCGCCATTACAGAAATATTGATTTTTGTGAATAACTATCAAACTAATAATGATATTAAGATGATTCCAGATGCTAAATGTGGTCAAGGAATCCAATAATGAAATAGATGAAATAATAATCTAGGACTAATAATTTTGGGTGCAAATCACAATATATGGGGGAAATAAGCTGCTTGGTGGAGGTCTGCGCTCTCAGAGGGCTTATCTAGTTCAAAATACATGCAGCAGTTTTCTGACAGGAACTAGGAAAAAGACCATATCACTCATTTCTTTCTTGAAAGTCACAGTTTGCAATGTGTTTTCCTTTAGTGTAGCTCTGAAAAACAAGCACAGCAGCCAGCAGTTAAATTCAACCCATATCGCCAGTCATCAAAAAAGAAGTTTTCTGGTATTTACACCATCTGTGATCATATAAGTCCATCATATGTGATTCATTAAGAGCCTCCCTGTTGTAAATGAAGGTGCGATCATGTGCGCCTTCTGCCAGAAGATGGAGACATGGAGACAACAGAGTGGCTGGTGCCTCGGTTCACTCGGTTCGTTGAGCTCAGAAGAACCGCTCCTCTGTCGCGATGGGCGGGTTCACTTTTGAGTCCAGTGCGTCATGAAATGATTGAATAATAGCAGCGAGAAGCCGAACAGTCCTCCTCCTGCTCCTCCTGCTCCTCCTCCTCAGTGAGGGTTTTATTTTGAAAGTTCAGATGTGGGTGGGCGGTGTGTGTGTGTGTGTGTGTGCGCGCTGGCATCTTTACGCAGCTGCGCTCTTTACGCACATCTGGTGAGCGGCGGGTTGGTGACAAATTTGAAACACTCACTGCCTCCTTACTCCTGCTGCGGATGTCCCTGACACATAGACCTTAATCTGATTATGCTTGCCCTTCACTCTGGTGAACGGTCTACAGTTATCGGAGCTGTAAGTGGAGCCTCTGTTGGTCACAGCAGCTCCAGCAGCTGGATGGATGAATGGATGAGAGCTGGAAACATCTGCAGCAGCAGCAGCAGCAGCAGCAGCTGAGGGACTTTGAGCTGCAGGAGAGAAACATCTCAGGAATGAAAGGCATCAGTTTATGTGATGGGAGCAGATGAGCGCGCAGCTCTGTCTTCACTTTAACAAGAGTCACTGTGGAGTTTAGACGTGACCAGAAACATCTGAGTGGATCACAAAGGCATGAATCAGATGATACTTTCCACCGAGGAGCTGACTTCTCTTCCACCAAGACCTGCAGCTGCTTCTGCAAAGAGACGCTTTGTGAAGCTGGGCAGGAAAACAAGTGATGGCTCTGTGCAGTGAGTATCACGGCAGGAAGAAGAAAATCAAGAAAAATCTTCTCTCGTGCTTCCATTTCTCTTTTAATGCTGTCAAATATTCATTTATGTGGACCAGCCAGTCCACTTCTCCTCAGTCTTGAAGGTTCTCCAGACAGAATGTGTAACTATGGTCCAATAAACAAAATTCTTATACAAATCCAATTCAACTTTATTTGCAAAGCACTTAAAAAAACCACAAAGGAATAAAATACATGAGGAAAAAAAAAGAAAACAACTAAAATAAATTAAAAGACATAAAAAAATGGGTAAATAATAAGTAAAACACAATTAAAAACAAACAAAATAAATGAAAACAAAAATAAAGTAGCAGAAATAAGTTTAAATAAAACACAAAAGCTGAAAAATATAGACTTTATGAAGACAAAACTGTTTTATTTATTGTTTTTATACAAAGGTGGATTCATTAAAAACAACAAAGGCGGAACTGAAAGAAATCAACACAAAGTCAGAAGTAAATGCAATTTCTGGAAAAGAAATTAAAAAATGAAGAATAACTTTTAGGTAAAAACATGTAAAAAAAAAAAAAAAAAAAAAGATGTATAAAGGTAAATTATATTATGAGTTTCCATCACTGGTCATCCAACCTGTTCTTCCCAACAAGAGAAATGTTGAAATTTATATATATTTAACAACCAAAAACACAAAAAACTGGATTATATAATATTCATACATGTACAGTATATGATGTATTATTACATATTAAATATAGTTAACCCACCATGTAAATAATATATCAAATATAATATACACTTGTTAAAAATAAAATAATAATGATATTTCCATATTTGTCACCTATATGGTGATTTGAAAATCAAATATCATTATTAAATATTACAGCCTGAATGAAGGACCCATTTCTGTACTATGTAGGGTATTTATTAAGAGTTTAAAATTTTACATTAAGGCAGAATAGTTGTAATCAGGAGTTAAAACCTCATGGAAAACTTTATTTTGAAGCACAGTGATAAGAAGCTTATGAGCCTCAGTGCCAGAGAACAACGCCTCATTATTTCATCCATTATTTCACACTGAGGGAAACAAGGAGGCAGCGTGACTGAGACTGAGACAAACATGTATGTACATAGTATGTAGCATTTAGCGTGTGGCTAAAGAGACTGAGCTCAAGCTCAAATCCTGAATCGGTGATAAATTTTAATGATGTTCTCTTTGACAAAATTCTATATACTTTATAGTCTAAAATATAACATTAGAAAATATGAAGTAATGCCAATTTGTTTAGGGACCCAAAAAAAATCTCCTGTGACCCACCTGTGGGTCCCAACCCACTGTTTGGGAACCACTGCTTTATGTAATTGTTGTCTGTTGTAAATTTCCCAGTCTTGTTTCTCTGTTATTATTGTAAATAGTCTTTATTTTCTGCCCTTTTTTTTTTTTTTTGAACCATTCACTTTGTGCCCATCCTTCTCTTAAAGGGGTAGTCCAGTTTTTTTTGGAAGCATGGCTGTATGAAGTTGTCACTGTGTCTCTGTCGGTGGAACTCCTTCAGGGTTGATCTTAATCGAGGAACTCTCTTTCTTGGAGCAGATCGGCTTCATCCACCGGCAGTTCAGCAGAGGGCGGGGCCGTCAGACAGCCCAGCAAGAGCCGCATCCGTCGCCATACCAACCGCCTCTCAGGTGTCTTCCTCCGTGGCCCCGCCTCCAGCTCGGGCTCCATGGCCCTGACGTCCGGTCTCAGGTCGTCGCTGTCCGTCCAAACCAGGAAGAGCAGCGGTACGTTGCAAACTTTACTTTACATCTGTCACTGAAACATACGGACCTGGGATAAAAACTTAAATTGTAAAATTTTATTGGTCACAGGGTTAATAAATGAAATAGTTTGTTTTTGTTGTTGTTGCTCTGGTAACCGTGATGATGTCATCACTAGTTCTTCGATTTGGAGACTAAGTTCATACATTCTGCAAACACATGCCGCATTCCATTGGTAGTCAGAACTTAGTGTTATTGAATTTTAATAATAATTTTAAATTAAATATTAAATTTCCACCTCAGAAACTAGCATTCCAAGATCGCTGCCACCATACCAGCACTGCTACTTTATCGTTAATTGTCGTACACTTAATACTGTTTAATTTTAATCTGTAATCTACGCTGTTTGTGTGTAAAAAAAGACCATGTAGAGTTGTCATTAACTGGTATTGCTAACTACAGCAAACAAAATCCAGCCTGATACATTTGCGCTTCCACCTTCTGCGTCAATGATTTTTGTTTTCTGTGCATAAAACTTGTGAAAAATTGGGTTCTACAAATTACACCTAAAGGTAAAAAAAATCTGTCGCTAACTCTCAGACATTTATTGCAATAACATTTTTTGGCCATATTGATAACTACATGGTAGTAATAATAACAACATCTGTCCCTAAAAAAGAAAATGGCCTCTTTAACTTATGTGATATGTTATGTACTGTACAGCAAGAATACCATAGGTGAAAACCCCTCAATATTTTATGTAGGGCCGCTCAGGTTCTTTTATCTGAGGGCCCCTCAGGTTCTTTTGCCAAATTCCCTTGAATCCGCCTTGTTAAGTTTGCTGCATTTTGCCCCGACAAAAAAATAAGATTAAGAGTATGTTTCACACCATTTTCTAGCCTGGAAGCTGGCGCTTGTGACACTTTGTAAAACGGTTACAGCCCCACACCAAAGTCCATAGAGAAAATCAGCAATTTTACATCGCAGCATACAGGAGTTATCGATCCACTGCTGCCTCTACCAGTAAGTTCAGATGATTTATTTTGTGATTTCAGTGTTTGAAATACGTTGTCTGGATTAACCCCAGTGACACAAACCCAACACACGGGGCAGTAGTAGACCAGTCGCTCTTGCGTCCAGGTTCGCTAAAAACGCTGATTTTCTCTGTGGACTTTGGTGTGGCAGAGTGAGCACTTGAAAAGCTTCACTTTCCAGACTGTCTAACAGTGAGATGAAGCAGTGAACATATTCTGCAGAGATTACAGACTAAAGCTGACCTAGTTTCTCTAAGATGAGCCTTTCGTTAAGTGGCTACAACTGGTAGCCATGTTTTCAGTATGTGCAAGTGTCTGTTTAAACTCTAATCCCTTTGAAAACCCTCTCCTTTTGTGCCAGTGATGTGTGCCGACGCATTAATTGTGGACGACCCGTCCGAGCTGTCCAATCAGATCACAGCTCCAGGAATCCTGAAGATCTTTGGGAATGAAATCTGTGAGGGAGCTCACTATAAGAGCGTCCTGGCCACCACACACTCCAGTGCAAAAGAACTCGTCAAAGAGGCTCTCGAGCGGTAAGAGCATGTGCACGTGTGCGTCTGCAGACCATATGTGTCCTCTCTGTATGTGTGAGTGAGTCACGCGTTCATCCAGATGCTTCCGCTGCCGCAACTTCACCTTGGTGCTCCATCATTTGTATATAAAGGCGACGGAGAACTGTCTTTGATGCTGGCGACAGTTGAAAGGTCAGCGGCCTCACGTTGTTGCAATTGCACGCATTCGGATGAACAAGGCCGACTCGGCCCGCGGTTCTGTTTGCTGTAACTGTAGCACAGGACTCTCTGCGCCAAATGGTGCATTTGGCCGTTCTGAAAAACGGTTCTGGAGCAAAACCAGAGGTTTGTGTGAAAGACAGGCAGTCGGCCTCAGCTCAGCGGCGGCCTCGCTTTCATTTCAGCCAAAAACATAACGAAATGATTAATACGAGTGGTATTCAGCCTGTGGAGGAAAGAGTAAATCTTTTATTAACCCCCTTTCTTTCCCCTCAGTGAAAATTTACAATGTAGCTGTGATATTTACCTACATAAATATTAGATCACACACGGGTCAGCAAACACGTGAAGCACATGGCAACATTACGACTCTCTTAGCAGTCCCTGGGTTCTAGAGGCCTACACATCGGCAGGCTGATTTCAGAGGCTGCTGTTGTCAGCAGTTACGTAAAAATACAGTAAATCTATTGTAATTTTTTTATCATTTTGATGATTCCTTTCTTCACTCTTGACCCACGTTGTGCAGGTATGGCCTGAGCAAGGAGGAGGCAGAGTCCTACGTTCTCTGCGACACCATCGGCTCCATCGGCGAGCGCCGCTGGAGGACCGAGGGGTTCAGGGTCGTCGGCGACAACGAGAAGCCCCTCCTCTTGCAGTCGTTATGGAAACCGAGAGAAGGCCTGGCGAGAAGGTTCGAAATCCAGAGGAGGAGCTCGGTAGAGGAGAAGGCATCCAAAGACAAAGACACTGTCACTGCCGGTACAGTGTCTGTCCATAAAGTCACTCATCGTCTTTATTGCTTTGTCCTCCGCATGAGGGTCACGGGGGGCTGACGTAGGGTGAAAGGTGGGGTCACAGCCTTGACAGGTCACCAGTCCATCGCAGGGATAATTAACCATTCACTCTCACACGTACAGCCCGGTCAATTAAGAGTGCCTAATTAACGCTCAAACTCCACACAGAAAGGTCCTCAGTTAAACTGGGATTTGACCGTGCGACCTTCTTGCTGAGAGGCTACAGTGCTTGCCACTGCTCCTCCACGTAGCCTTGTCCATGACATTTATGAAAGAAATGGATCTAGTATTCCAGTTTGAAGATTAAGGCCACCGGGGGGGAGACTCTGTTTGTTGTCTGTGGGAAAATTAGCTTCTGCTTCTCAGTTGATTTATTACGTTCTGAGGAGTTTGTCGTCTCAAACACTAGTTTCAGACCTTCTTCAGTGGAAGAACCTAGGAGAACCTCAAAACGCTTTGGATCAGATCCAATCAAGGATTTTTTTTTTTTGGTGAAATCGTCATTTTTTGGTGACTGAGTCCAAGTCATGACCATTTCTTTGGTGGATGAATTTCTTTTTTTAAAAAAATTCCGATTATTCATTCATTGCCTAGAATTTTATCCTACATGAGGGTTGTGGGGACAATGGAGACAATCCCAGCTGACATAGGGTCCCCAGTCCAGACATCACTCACATCTATAGTCAATTTCCAGTGTCCAGTTACCATTTAAATGTTTTTGGACTTGGGGAGGAAGCTGGTGGACCTGTGAGAGAACATACAAACTCTGTACAAAACGGTCTTACAAAATTCACCTTTCATAACTGGAGGCCTGTGTCTACTTCCTGTAGGGACTGAGGGTTTTAACAGCACGCCACATACTGATTCACTGTGTCTGGATGTTCTAGAAAACGACTTTCTTTCACCATTAATCGAACCATTGTCAGCGTTAAATCCAGTTTAGGAGTTCTCACAGTGAAAATGTGGTTTATTGGCACGCTCATTTTCCAGTGAAATCCGGCCAAGCCACACAGACCAAACTGTATTTTAATAGCTCTACAGTTTCCTTTTATTCGCTCTTTTTCAATTTCTCTTACAAATTTTCGGGGCTTCCATTTTATGCTCGGTCTGAGAAACTTGAAGTTTATTGAACGTTGCAGACGTCCCGGGACTCAGTTCACACACACTTTACATGGCAATATATAAATATTCTATCACCAGTGATTTTCACTTTTTTTTCCATAGTGGACTGACACACACACACACACACACACATGACATGTCGGGGTGGAGCACTATCTGTCATTACAGCTATCGTCGCTGCTCGAGGTCCTGGCTGTGGTTGACACAGCTGTGGTCACGGTGCGAGCGTGTGTCCTGTTTTGTGCTTTGCTGGTTTGAATGACGCAGCTTGTGATAGAGCTGTGTATCAGTGCCAGCTGAATTCCTGCTGTGTGGGTGAACCTTTTTTTTTTTGTTTTTTTTTGTTTCCACTCGCTGTGTCTCTCTTTCTTTCCACTGAGGTCTGTTTCCTGTGTGGGGCTTCTCTGTGTTGACTCTGGCATAAACACATGATGACCAAAAAATGACAGAACACACACACACACACACACACCTCACCTTACATCAGGAAGAACACGGGTGTTGCCCTATCACCATATTCCATTACACATTTTTAATGTATTTACACAGAGGCTACAATAATTTTAAAGGGATGTTTTTGGTTTTTTTTATTATTAAAGTGTGGCTGTATGAGGTGCTCATGGACAAGAAGAATAAACTGATTTTGGCTACTTAACAAAAGGCCCAACCTAACAAAACAATGAAAACTTAAGTGTACAGCATCGTGTTAATATGCTTGTTGCTTTATCTCAGTGAAGTTTGTGTCCTGTTATAGACCACTCAGAAGTCCATAGAGAAAATCAGTGTTTTTAGCTCACTTGGACCCAGGAGCTGCTGTTCTACTGCTGCTTCATTTGTTAAGTGTGTATCACTGAGGAAAATGTGAACAAAGGGTTTCATGTGCAGACGTCACAAAATAAACAGTTTAAACTTTAAGATGGGGGGGGGGAGCAGAAGAATTAACAACGCCTATGTGCTGTGATGTAAAATCGTCGATTTTGTCTATGGATTTTGGTGCGGAAGAGTTTATCATTCACAAAAAGACTCTTCAACAGTGAGAAAAAGTGAAAAACCTGTGTTTTTACAGTTTTGCTGACTGAAGCAGATGCTTTAAATGGCTAAAATTTGTTTTATTCTGATGTCGCCATTCATATTTTTACTAAACTTGTGCCTGCTTCCCACAGAGCAAAGTCAGTCACTCAGTCCAAAGCTGAATATGTATATATATTTTTATTTATCTCTCTGTTAGGACTCAACGCTCAGGCAAGAAAGTTGCAGAAGAGCCGCTCCAGAGTGGCGTCCACCCTCGTCGACAGGACCGTGGGTCAAAGTCACAAACTGTGGAGAAGCAAAAGTGAGATGGATCTCTTAGATTCCGATGCAGACTCAAAGCAGGACACGGACCGCGGTCAGCGTGTCAAAGACCGTAGCGGGAGCCTGAATCAAACCACTGCACTGCAATGCAAAACAAGCCCAGAACAGAACCACATTCACAGCCTCGCAGTTCCCTCAGAGGGGTCACGGGCTGCAACAGAGACCCTCTGTCCACCGAGGCCAAGAGGCGAACGGGAAGGAGAGGAGTCGGAGAGGGAGGAGACAGAGAGCAGTGACGATAACACCACACAGTACTCCATTCACCCTCCTAACGACTGTCCGTACCTGCTGCTGCTGCAGGGCTGCAGCCCCACACAGGTATCTCATTCAGCCACACACACACAAACACACACACTCTCCCACCCCCCGCCAAAAAAACAGACTGTCATAGCTTAGCAAACGTAACATGCAGGCTTGTCAGACATGTACGTGCACAGAGATGTAGTAAGAGTGATCATATTGAGGAAGGGGTTTGAGCCGATTTTAGCTTTTACAACAACAACAACAAAAAAAAACCCCCCACAGCATCCACTGATTAAGGAATGGATTAAATGTTAAGTGGATATAGTTTAAGTGTGGTTGTAGGTTGAGGCGCTGACACAGGGTCAGTTCTACCTGAGCTGTGCTTGCCCCCTGCTGACCCCCAGCATAAGAGAATCTTCTTTTGCTTACTGAAAACATGGCTGCCGGCAGAGAACAAGGAAGAACTGATTTTAGCCAATTAACAAAAGACTCAACAGATAAAATCTACACCTGCTTAAGTCTACACTCTGCTTTTAGTCTATGGTTTTGGAATCAGTGCCTGAAAGTCTTGATCTTGGTTTTGACATGAAATCATTCCCTGAAAGTCTTAGTCTTGGGTATACTCCGGTCTTTCTCATGCTTTGGGCATGGAGTCACTCCCTCACGTCTCGGTCTTGACTTGGAATCAGTCTTTAAAGTCTTGGCCTTAGCTACACTCTGGTCTTGACTTTGAATCAGTCCCCGGGTGGGTACACTCAAATCTTAGTCATGGATTTGACTAAGTTTTTCACTCACTGAAAGACTTGAACTTCACTTGAGATAAGTCTCAGAAAGTCTTGATCTTGGGTACATTCTGGTCTTGGTCCTGACTTGGAAGTAGGTCCCTGAATGTCTTGGTCTTGGATGCACTCTGGTCCTGGTCATGGTCTTGACTTGGAGTCAGAACCTGAACGTCTTGATCTCGACTTGAAATGAGTCCCTGAATGTCTTGGTCTTGGGTACACTCTGGTCCTGGTCACGGTCTTGACTTGGAATCAGGCCCTTAAAGTCTTGATCTTTGGTACATTCTGGTCTTAGTTCCTGACTTGGAGTCAGTCCCTTAAAGTCTTGATCTTTGGTACATTCTGGTCTTAGTTCCTGTCTTGGAGTCAGTCCCTTAAAGTCTTGATCTTTGGTACATTCTGGTCTTAGTCCTGACTTGGAGTCAGTCCCTGAAAGCCTTGATCTTTGGTACATTCTGGTCTTAGTCCTGACTTGGAGTCAGTCCCTTAAAGTCTTGATCTTTGGTACATTCTGGTCTTAGTCCTGACTTGGAGTCAGTCCCTGAAAGCCTTGGTGTTGGATACACTCTAGTCTTGGTCATAGTCTTGATTTGGAGTCAAGGATAAAATGATTGAATAATTAGGTGAGTCTTTGGTTAAGGGCTAAAATATATATTTCCTTGTGTCCCCACTGGTCTCAGTTGTCCCTTCAAATGTTAGCCGAGTTATTCCTTTACTCACTAATCCAGTGTGTGTTTAATAGGCTCAGGTTTAATAGGCTCGGTTTACAGTGTTTTCAGGAAAGAATAATTATGGAAAAAGTCAC
This sequence comes from Brachirus orientalis, assembly GCA_016785285.1. NCBI lineage: Eukaryota > Metazoa > Chordata > Actinopteri > Pleuronectiformes > Soleidae > Brachirus > Brachirus orientalis. The sequence goes on along the minus strand of JAFBJR010000484.1, from coordinate 1,203,970 downwards.
AAACTATGCACAGAAATAAGTCCAAAACCAGGAACCAGTAAAGCACACAGCAGCTATGCTTCCTGACTGGCTACTGGTGGTTTTTAACTGTCAAATACATGGACAACAGACGCAGCAGAGGGGTTCCATCTCACACTGCTGCAATTTTGGCCGTCTCTCAGTTGATCCTCACCAGCCACAAGAAATCCTATTACAACCAGAGCTTATTTGTGAATGAGTTCAGCTGGTTAAATCTGTTCTGCTGGAAAAGTCGGGCATAAAAGTAATAATCCCTGCCCATTGTTCTTTCCACTCGCTCAGACTGAACAACAATGATCGTCTGATCGGGCTTGGATGAAGATTGTAATCTTCTAATACCTTCACATGACTAGACTGTTGAGCTTTCGCCCCGAGAGCTGCTGTCGGGGGAAAGTCACATCTGTTACGGATAAACATATTCAACATTACAACAATTTTAATCTTCAATCATAATGAAACCCTTTAGAAATAGTCGAGTTCCGTCGACATCACTTTATTTTGATGCCTTCATTTTGACTTTCTAGTAGTAATCAACAGGTACAGTATTCAGTATCATGTCGACAAATGATCAGTCGACACCTAGTCATAGCAACTGTGAATAACTGTTCACACAATGACAGATGCAAGTGTGGATTCCCCACTAATAGTCTGTTGACGGTCAACTAAAGGACAATCGACTGTCAAACTGTCAACAGACAAAGCAACAGAATTGTCAACAAACCTAAGTTTTGATGTTTAATTGACAATAACCAAACTGTCAAACAGATAATCAACTAAAAATGAATTATACTCGTAAATGTAAACGTTCAAGTGACTGGTCAAAAGTAAAGAGTCAACTCAAAAGTGCTGACACAGTCTACTGAGAACTAGTTAACTGACGGCTAATAACACTGTAAAAAATACTATTTTAGTCAACAGGGTTAGAATCTGTAGAGCACAACTTATCGTCTACTGCCATTTAGTTAATTGTGTCCACTGATTATCCACTGACATGCTACTGAAAGAGTCAACAGTGGACTTTCAAAACAAAGTCTTACCCTAACTTTTTTGTCATTATTTTTCTCCCCACTCAGGACTATGTCGTGTACCTACTCGCTGGGACAAAAACCGTAATCGGACGGCGGAGCGATCAGGAAGACGGGTCAAAGCTCGACATCCTCCTCTATGCCACTGACATCCTGAGTCCGAGTCACTGCTTCTTCCACCGGCCTGGAGTTGGCGCTGCCACCACGCTCTGCCCGTGCCAGGACGCTGTGGTGACCAGGAACGGTGAGGTGCTGAAGGTGGAAGTGCAGCTTAGTCCTGGTGATGTCATCGGACTGGGACAGTTTTACTTGTTTCTTTTCAAGGATCCTTTAGCCTTGATGCACAAGGTAAGACACCGGTCGAGCCCATCAAGCACCGAGTATCTGACAGATTCTGACTGTGAGGTCGTGCTTTCATCATGTTTTATGCTTCTGTCTTTGGAAATGAAGGAGGTGAACAGTTCTGCCCCTGAGTCTGGCTTGTCGGCTGTTCCCTGGATGCCGCGTCACAACATTTCAACAGACCACGCTACAGAAAACAACCTCTGCAATTCCCTCACCTCAACCTTCACCGACCTCCACGGCGTGAGCGGCAAACCGGGCCTCAGCGGATGTCCTCCATGTTTAAAATCCTCTGACGGCCACAGCCTGACTCTGAACTATGAGGCAGAGGACGAGGATCACGTTGTCAAGGAGATAGTGGACATGGGAGGTACCAGACTCGAAGACAGCCCGCCGCTGACTGCAGCATTTTTACTGTGTATGTGCATTCAACACTCATCCACGTGTCTTCATAAATCCGACCTGCGCAGACTTCTGCTGCTCATTGCCAGTGGAGTTCAGAGTGTCATGTGGGTAAGTTGCGGCTAAAGAGACGTTGAGATTATTACCAGTGTTGTACATTTCAAATTCCTTAAAGCTGATAAGTATTTTTATGCTAACAACAGATCAAGAGCTACCTAGAATAATGAAAACAATTAAATTAAATGCGTAGGTTCCTCCTAATGTTGTAGTCAAGACCAGACTTCTACCATGACCAAGACCTTGGCAGAACAAGCTGTCTCCTGCCCAGGTCTCGGTTTTTCCCTTGTCTCAGTACCTGAAATTCTCAGGTACATTCTGGCCTCAATTGTGTTGTTGTGGTCTCGACTATGACCCACAAAATGGTGAAGATCATAAAAAAAGAGAGACTCGTTGCGATGCTAACCTTGCTGAGTGTTTGCTGGATGAGTAAATGCTAAACACTCACTGTAAAATCAAAACACGCATTCACCAACAATTTTTGAAGCCTTAAGTTTGTATTTCAGCCAGTGCTATGTAGATTGGTTCGACATGCTGGGGCTAGTGGGTAACGTTAGCATTAAGATGTTGCAAAGAAATAGGTCCCTCAGGAAATAGTGTGACAGACAGGAAGACCAGAGTTGAGTCAAGACAAAGACCAAGGCTAAAGAAGTGCAAGGCCAAGTCCACTATGTTCTGCCTTAGACTTAGTTTTGACTCAGTCAGTCTCAGAAAGTCTGAAACTTGGTTGCATCCTGGTCTTGGTCTTGGTCTTGACACAGTCTCAGTCCAAAGCCGTACTTGGGTACAGTGGGATTGGTCTTTTGATATGGTCTCAGTCCCTGAATGTCTTTGTCTTGTCAGAGTGAGGTCTTGACTTGGTCTCAGCTAAATGTTGGACTTTCATTGATGATTGATTGTAGTATTTTTGCTGGTGCCACGTTGATCTGGTGACGGTCGGTTAGAAAATGAATGGTCAGGGATTCAGTTGAAGCTTTGTACTCCACAGAGCTTTGATGTTGTTGTTGTTGTTGTTGTCGTCGTCTTGCAGGAGCACACTAAAGATCTCGCTGCAGTCCAGCCTGAAGTGTAAGTTCTCCTCACTCCTTTTCTCCAACAATCACTTCACAGTAAATCACTGCTCACTGCTTTCATCTCACCTTGCAGCCTGAGCGGTGAGGGTCAAAACTCAGACAGCCTCCAAACCCTCAGTCTGCAGGACGTCATCTCAGGACTGCGCCCCCTGGTGGTGTGGATGTCCAACAGTCTGGAGCTCCTGCAGTTCATCCAGTACCAGCTGCCTCTTATCCTGGAATGGAGGACCAGAAACAAGCAGGGACTGGAGGAGGAGGACAAAGAGAGGACAGATGGTGAGACCAAGGGGGTGGAGACCTGAAATGATAATCATGTGACACCATCAGTCCAATTAAGCGACCTAGATTGGTGACGTGGTGTTCTTATGAATGTGATATCTCAAGAAACCTTTAAAATTTGGCACTTAGACTCATGGATGAACGGGTTAGACTTTGGCAGAGGGAAGTCAAACTTCCGGAAAACCATGAAGGAATCCTTTCAAATTGAAATGAAACCTTCAGTTGGACTCAAAGATGTAACAGTCTAAGTTTGGTGGTCAAAGTCAAGGTCGCTGTGACCTTACAAGTCTGTGTGTTATCTCAAGAATGCCTCAAGTGAGCAATCCTGTCAAATTTGCCACCATTGCTCACTTGGACTCACAGATTAACTCTTTTAATTCGCCTGGTTTTTGGTCTCCTGAACTTCAACTCCTGCTCCGTTTTACTCTACACATACAAATGCTGGGTAATAACTGTATTCGGTTGAATCTGACAGTCCAAATCAATTTTCCCTATATTCCTGCAATAGCACACGTTGTTGAACTTAACGGCTTAAATATTTTTGTCTAGTATTTTTGTGTGTGTGTGTGTGTGTTCCAGCCCTGTTGGAGCTTCATCTGTCCTCTGTCCATTCAGCCAGTAAGGAAACTATTGCTGTCCTGGAGGAGGTCGTCATGTTGGCCTTCCAGCAGTGTGTGTACTACATCACCAAGGTGAGCAGACAGTGAAACGCACATGTGGAACATGCACAGCATCTGAGTAGGAACGTGTTGTTTGATTAGACTGCTTTGTGGGAAAAGTACCGGAGGGTATGTGTGTACGTTTTGCGCACCAATTCCTTCTAATGGGACGGTGAAATAATCTACCCGAGCCAACAGCGGAGGGTTTAACCCGCTCCGTCTCGTCCCAACACTGATTATGATGTGTAGGTTAGGAAAGCAAAACAATTAGAGACAGGCGGCGAATAAAGAGCCCACTTCACTGCTGCTCTGGCAGTTTTCTAACAGAATGAGCAGCCGCACTGCCAGACCACACTGGGGGCATTATGACATCGCAGAGACAGGACACTGAGGGCCTTTGTGTGTGTGTGTGTGTGTGTGTGTGTGTGAGTGAGTGTGTTTTGGGGGAGGATGAAAAAATCGATTGGTGCCAAGGAAGCTTCACATAAATTCAAGTAAATTCAGCGAATCACTTGAAATATGATGTCAAATACTGTGTATTGCATATCATCATCTTCAAGGTCTGACGTGTTGGGTCTTCACAGAAGATCTTCTTCATACCTTGGTTTTAAGTGGTTGCTTCAGTTACTGTTGCCGTTCTACAAATTCAGCCCATTTATTCTACTTTCTCCTTTATTTGGACCATTTCCTGCGAATACTAGAGACGGTTGTGCGTGAAAATCCCAGCAGAGCAGCAGTTTCTGACCAACATGACAGTTATACCTAATAAAGTGGCGGTGAGTGTATATCATGTTCATAATAGAATCACAAAGCAGGCTTTATATGTAGGAAATTTTACACTACAAAAAGAATTGTGCTGCCAAAATAAGACACAGAGAGAGAGAGAGACGTGGTTATTGGAAGCAGATGGTTCCCAACCACTAATGGCTGCGCAAGACCAGATTTAGAGCGGCCCTGATCAATAATTTTATTCTAATGGGGAATCGAATCACTCGCTTGGGTGACTTCAGGAGCCGTTCATATGAGCTATATACAGGTGATGAACTCACCATAATCTGGAGAACTGTAATCTTCACACATATGTAGCGAATGAACTCGATTTTTAACAGCCTTCAACTTAAAGCTGCACAAGGATTAATGGATGAAATGTGAATTTGTCAGACTTTAGAAACGTGAAACCACTTAAGTATCCAATATTTTGACTTTTTACAGTGTACAATGTATAAAAAGCAGTGTGTTATAATGAGAGAATACTTCAAAAGCAGCTTGAATGTTGACAAGCGACACATTGCAGACTTATTAATCTGATGTGGAGTCGTCTTCTTTGATCATCTATGATAATACGACAAAAATCTTTGGTCCATCTGGGGTTGGATTACTGATGCCACAGGAAATATAAATGTTCCCTATGTTGCCAGTGAGGAAGGTGACCTTTTAAATGCTGGATTGGAATTCATTCTCACTGCCCATTACTTGGAAAAACAGAAAAACAGTATTTCATTTTTTTTTTACAACCACACATTTCCACACCACACCCATCACAAGGAATTGTGCAGGGAATGTTTTCAGACGATTTTTTCCAGCGTTCCAGAGTTTTGTGTCTGTGTGACCAAAAGAATAAAATAAAACCCTAATGTTATGAGCTATTCCAAGTCATACAATGGCATTTTTTAAGGTTGCCATTGTACGACGATGCTTCAAACCAGCAGGGACTAAATTAATGAGCACAGGGTCGGAGAAAATGGAAGTCATGTCAAGCATTGAGCCGCATGGTAGGAACCATTAGCTCAGCAGCAGCAGCAGCAGCAGCAGCAGCAGCAGCAGCAGCAGCAGCATCCACGCTGACGTCTCACATGTCCTGCCAACTGGAATTCACATGGACTTTGTGTCTTTTAAGGACAGAAATCAGTGATTATGCCATTTTATCTCCAAGGAAGAAACTATAGGAATTCCTAAATGCAGGTTTGAAGCTACATGTTTTTGTTTCAGTGCAGGAGGATGTGGTTTATCTAACTACCTGCTCGCTTACTGCATACATTTCTCTCAACATAACCCAAGTCTCCCGCTTTAACCGAATGGCTTCCAGATGTGGTTTGTCAGCAAATCCATAAATTATGACAGAAAAAAGAATAAATGTACGTCCGCGAGGTTCTAACATGCACGGTCTCATTTAAGTTTTATGTCCAATTTGACGTGTTGCATTAAAGTGCGGGTTCCCCCCGCAGGTCTGGCAACTTCACAGAGTCGGGGAGGCAACGTCAGAACAAATGAAACGTAAAAAAATGTGGAATCTGTGGATTAAAAATGGTGGAAGATGGGATGAATAACAAAGATGGTGGAGGAGGCCGAGTCAAACGTTTCTCTGGAGAGTTCTGCTCAGTCCCCGGACGATAGTTATTAACTCCGCACTTGAAATTACATTTGCCGAAAAATGTATTTTTAAACCAAAATGAATGAGTTTCATGAATATATATGAAATGAATGGCTGTGGATCAAATGTTACATCTCATTTCTGTTGGAGGGAGACAAGTGAAGCTGCATATTTCTGTCTCTGGCCATAAGGACGGGAAGATTCAAACATGTTTAAGAGGAAAGTACAGACTGTGTCCGCTTCTGGCCCTTCATATCACAATGTACGTTTATGTGATTTCAGTGTGTTTTCGAGACATTTTTAGCACAATTAACTCCATACTATTGTAAAATCACCAAACTCCTTTGGTCAGGAAACTCGTTTCTCATACTCTCTCGTGCCTCGTCGACTTTTTGAGGATGTATAGTTTCGTTTCTTCCTCGTCCCTGTCGGTTAATCCAGGCGTGACGTGTCATCCATCATCCCTGTCGCTTCACAGCGAGCTCCCCCGTCGCACTGACACACCAGAATTTGTGAGGAATGTTCAGTCACCGGTGTCGAGCTCGGTGATAAACGTGGCTAAGGCCCGATGATTCCCTCTGCCGATTTTTGATCTTAATCGTCACTGCAGCAAAGAAATGATTAATGAGCCGCGATGCTGCTTGTTCTGCGGGTATTTTACAAGTCACTGGGACAGACAGGAAAATGAAAGGATTGAGCAAATGTTTACTGACCTAAATTAGAGCAGAAGTGGTGACATTGTCTTAAATATCTGTTTATTTGGGGGGTTTTTCATGTGTGTCCAGCCGACGTGAGTGTAATTGCTGTGGGATGGAAAACAAAAGGCGCCACTGGTGAGCAGCTATTCCCTCTGAAGACATGTCGTGATGAATTCAGACGCACTTAAACACACTTGTGGTCAAGCCTGCGTTTACATGTCTGTCACAACGAGGGGCACAAATAAGCAGACAAAGCAGAAAACACGCCGGTGCCGGTGCCAGTGCCGCACACGTACTGTATGTGGTGATCCCAGAATCTGATGCACTGAACTGGCTTTGGCTCTGCTGAGCGACATTTTCCAGCCAGAGAAACTGGAAGATTATTTAGTTTGATATTCACCCATTTCCATTGTCTCATGTGCAATGGGAGCCGTGGCTGTTCATGTTCAGCCTGGCCGTCTGCGGGGCCTTTACAGTCGGTGTAAACTGATCCGCTCGGGGTGGATTCCTTCAGAAGTCTTCACTCAGCAGTCCTGTCACACAGCCATGCCAAGCCCACATGAGCCATATTCAGCTTCTGAGGAATGTGGATCTATGGCTGGCGCTGGCCTCGGAAGCTCGGTGGGTGTAAGAGGGAGGATCGGAGGGGAGAGAGGGGATGTCTGCGTACAATTAAACCGAACAAAGCCATCGTTGTATGGGCTGGCGCTGAAGAGCGGAGAGGACCTCTGGCTGAATGAGAGGAAATGTTCAAAACTATCCTCCCTCTTCTTGTACGACTGCTGGCCGCGTCCGAGTTATCCAACGCAGACGTGTCCGGGCTTCATGTGTGGTCTGAAATCTGGGTTTCAGAGGGCTGCATGTTTGAGTTCATCCCAGTGATTAGAACATCCACCGCACCATGCTGACATTTCCAACCTCAGATTGACCCACAGGAATCCTCAACAATCTCCAGTTCGACATGGACAACAGTGCTACATTCGGATTATCAGACCGATGTGACTCGTTGCTAATATTTCTTGATCGGTGTGACTCAGATCTGACAGAAATCCAATTATTAATTCCAATATTCAAACCAGCCTTGCGTCACTTCAGTACATGGTGCGAGAACAGACCTAAAGCTGAAATGTGGTCATTCCACTTGCCTGCATGCATTTGCTGAACGTTGACGTCTTTGACCGGCACCAAAAAAAAAAAGCTGCAGCATCAATCAACAATGGTGGAGAGAATGGAACTCTAGCTCAGTCATTCTTCAAGACATGGTATAAGAATGTCAGTGCTAGGTTTGCAAAATTAGGACCAAAAAGTAAAGAAAGTGGGGTTCACATTAAGTAAAACACAAACAGAAAAATACCTTCAAACACGAGCAGCAGAACCAGAACCAGAACATATACAAACATTGGGAACTAACAGGGTGATCTAAATGTCAGTCAAACACAGGTGAAACTAAGACACACATGGGACGACGGGACAGGAAGTAAAACTTTACAAGGTACACACACACACAAGAAGTACAAAATAAAACAGGAAACAAGGAAAAACCAGAAACAAAAGGACTAGAAAACCAAGGTTAAAGAAAACTGAAAGATCGACAGAAAGTCTAAACATAACGCAACTAAAGAAATGCAGAACTTATCACAATAAAGTGTCACAAAAATAAAAAAAAATAGTCAAAATATTACATTATGCAAACTACTCAGTTAAGTTTGGGAAACACTGCTCTGTCTTGTCTTACAGTACAGTCTTCTTCCCACATATATATGACAAATCTGTAGCTATGACTGAGATCTGATCTAAAATTAACCCGATTTGGATCCGGTTTGATGCTGCACGTACTGCACGATCTTTCTGTTCTGTCTTATCAGATCCTGTACCCGATCCTGCCCGGACTTCTGGACTGCAACCCGTTCAGAAAGAGTCCAGACCGGCAGGTGACTGCTGCTGCTGCTGCTGAGAGTGCTCGGGTCGCGGGTACGAGTGGACTGCAGGTCCCTGCTGAGATCCAGCAGGTTGTGGAAGTTCTGAACGAGGCCTGGCTCCTGCTCTCTGACTGTCAGCTCCACCCAGAGATTTCCTCTCAGCTCATTGGCTACCTCTTCTACTTCATCAACGCATCACTCGTCAACTCGCTCATGGAGAGAGGTACACCAGTGTCATGTGACTAATGCGGTTTGTTTACACCGCCATGTTGGCAGGAAAACCCAGCAATATATGGCAGAAACTGGTAGACTGAATCTGGTCCTTATAGCGCCCCCTGGTGCTGTATGAGTATGGTAACAGCCAGAGGGGTCATTATTCCAGACCGACAGCATTACGACGCCTTCAGCTTTACGATAAACTTGGTAGAACCCTTACACATCACAATAAAAGCATGTAAATTAAACTTTCTTCCTGTTGGACACAACAATGACAGTGACGTTAGCATCCAGGGTTCACATTGTCCCGGCCAGCAGTTAAAATATATCGGATTGTGGCCCAGCTGAAACTGCCATTAATGATAATTCATATGCAATTTTCCATATAATTTAAATGAGTCATCAGTGATTTTAAAAGAAAGGCAGCAGTTTGCTCAGTTGTCCTGGGCTGGATGATCCCTGATCCACCGTCTTTGGTCTTTTTCACTTGTAACTATTCTGCTCCCTAGTGGTCACCATGAGCCATTGCCATGACGACAGGACTACCTCCCTTTTTTCTCCCCCTTCTCTCTCCTTTCTGTCCTCCTTCTCTTTCCATCTTTTTTCCAAACGTTTTCCCTCGGAACAAGATCAGAACCGTTCAATTGAAATCCACCTGAGCGGGTGGTTTGGTTTGGCCGCGTTGGTTTCACCGCACATAAATCGGCGCCGAAGGTCACGGTCATGCTTCATTCACACCTCCACTGTGGGTGGTCGTGCCACTTAGGTTTCTCTGTACTGAGGCATATACAGTATGTCAGAGTGTAAACTGAAACTACAATAGTAAAAAACCAAATAACAAAATCAACCCCAAGAAACAGGAAACTAGCAAAAATACATAGTTTCAGCAGTTGGCAAACGAAATTAAGACAAGGTGGATTTATTTATACGCATATGCTGCACATACAGATAGTAATAGTACCATAAAACAACAATAACAAAGGCTTTTTTCAGTGCCAGTGTGATAATGGAGGATGGCTGTGTTGTGATGTGTTCACAGGCTCAGAGCCGGGTTTTTACCAGTGGTCCCGAGGCGTGCGGATGCGGGCCAGTCTGGACCTGCTCCTGGACTGGGCCCACACAGCAGGGCAGGGAGAAGCAGCCTTGGAGCAAACGCACACGCTGGCGTCAGCCATCAATCTGCTGGCCACACCTCGAAAGAATCTACTGCAGGTAAAAACACACACAGTCTACACATTCTTGTAGGGAGAACAAACCAACCTGGAAACGAACCCTATTCTAACCCTAACCTTTAAACCACACATGACCAACATAAGACAAATCTGACTCCCAGAACAGTTTTATGAGTCAGATCACTGTAGATAAAAGGAGAAACAGCCTCAGACACAAAGACGTTTCCTCAGAATTTAAACAAAATCTGTCACAAGTCTGATATGCAGTAGTGAGACGTACGAAGAGACACATTTACCTAGAGAAAACACAGTCAGATCAGACTTTTATTTTGAAATAGTCTCAGGAGAGAAAATCTGTCAGTGAGATTACATGTCACAGCAAAATGTGTTATTTTATTTTTACACTATTTTTAATGTAAAATCTATGTATGTTGCACATAATGACGTGTTTCCTGATTATTATTTCTTTAAAACCTTTTATTTGTGGCCCTTTGCGTATATGAGTGTGGCCCTCTAGAAAAGAAAAACGCTGCTCATCCCTGCTTTAAACCATTTAAGTCATGAGCATCAGACAAAATGTCCTAACAAAGGTAAAATGTCCCCAAAAGAGACAGGTTTGCTTCAAAATTTGTCCACATCAAGTTAAATCTTAGTCCTAAACTTAAACAAATGAGGCTCTCTCTCATTAGGACCAGGTTTTGGTCTCCATGAGGACAAGTGGTCCTGATAAGGACAGTGTTTATGCCAGAAGAGGCCCTAAAGAGGTGACAAATACAAGAACTAAGATCTAAGTGAGGACACTAACCCTAACCCTTAACTTAAACCCAGTAATAACCCTAAACCAGATTGTTGGGGCCCAGACAAATTGTCCCCACAAGGTCAAAATGTCCTCACAGTCATAGGTTTTTATGTGTTCTGGACCCCGCAATGATATAAATACAAGTACAGACACTTTTTTATTATGAAATGGGTTGTCGCACTCGTCAACCTGCCTTTTAAGCCCTTAAATGTCCTCAAAACCACAGAAAGACACATAAAACACACACACACAGGAAGTTTCAGTGATAATCCAGATGTTCAGCCTTTTTGTTTTTTCACTGAGGGCCACATTATCAGATGATTCCCTGAGGAAAACAAATGTTTGTGTGCATGTGTGTGTGTGTGTGTAGACATCTTGGAAGTCCTTGCAATGTCACTTTGCCGCCCTGAGTCCAGCTCAGCTCAACCACCTGCTGAGTCTGTACAGTCCAGGTTCTCCCTGCAGACACACATGGACTCCAGCAGCACAGGACCAGGCAGCAGTGCTTAGAACTGGTAAGACATCATCATCATCAGCAGCAGCAGCAGCAGCAGCAGCAGCAGCAGCAGCAGCAGCAGCAGAATCTTTACCGACCACCATAAACCTTCTGAACTCCAATGTCCAAACCAATTTGCAGAAACCTAAACCTAATTCATGAGGACGAGACAAAATGTCCTCAGAGAAGAAAGGTTTGTATCACTCTGACACTCATTTTAGAGTGATTCCCAAAACTGGGTCGGGACCCACATCTGGGTCGCAATAGAATTTTTTTTGGGTCCCCAATCAAATTTGCAGAATTTTACCAACCTTTCAGTTCAGATTCATGTGACATAACGTGCATCAAATGACGTTCAGTGTGTCACAACGGTTTGCCATCTCTAAACAGTGCGTCCCCATATAGAAAGTCTGGGAAACACTGATGTTTGCCAATATTTTTGAACATATTCTATAGGATTTAGTTCTTTATTTATTGTCATTTTAACTATTTGAATTCTGCTTTCACAATATTAAAAAGCCGTGTTACCGTGCTTTTAAAAATGTCACACTATGAAGCCACGATATTTGTGATTTGATGGTCGCAACCAGACTTTCATTCTAAACGGGTTCTTTTTGCAAGTGGAGTCGCCCCCTGTTGGCTAACTGCTGCGACCAACATTTTTCTTGAGATTCTCTTTTAAAAACATGAGATTGCATCCATTTTTATATAAAGTCTACATGCTGGACAATTAAGTGCATGGACTTGAACTTCCAAAATTCTCATATACTGCATTTTAAGTCTTGTACTTTTAAGCACTGTGCCTCTTCCGTCCTCAGCTGAAATCCTGGAGAGTTTTGATACCCAGCATGCACTGGTGCTGCCGGGCAGCGGCTACCAGTTCCAGCTGATGAGATCGGTAACTGATTCGGCTCTGAAGGACGAGCTGGACAAACTCGACGAGTTTATTTCCTCGCTGCGTAAACCACAGTTTGCCGTGGTCATAGCCGCAGAGGAACAGCAGGTGATGGAGGAGCATTTATTCACCAACAAACTGCCTTATTAACAGACTTTTGCATGTGAATATTAAGGAAATGTTTATTTAAAAAGGACAATATTTTGGACCTTGAGGTTTCCATTTCTAGTTTGACCAATCATGTTTGAGGAGGTTTTAGGTCGGTAAATAATCAGTGTGGGGAGCAAAATTTATTTTATCATCTGCATTCATACACAGACTAAAAAAAAAATCTTCCTAGTTTTGTTTTGTTGTCTCCTGAAGGTTCACTTTTCCACCAAAATTACCAGGAACTTATTTACCCGGGTAAATACGTCCTGTTCATCTGTGAACTTTGCACCTCAAAGTTCTTGAGTGTTGTTGATTGTGTTTGTCTCTCAAAACCCATTTCATGTCAATAAACAAGAATAAACTATAAAACAATTACAGACGTGTAATTTATTTCATGCTCTTGAGGTTCATGAGAGGCCGCGTCACATTGGAATAATTCGTTCCATCCGGTTTTCACATCAGTGTCTCCAAAAGTCTCAAATAGCACAAGAAAAAGACGCTAGATTTGTCGCTAGTCTCTAGCCAACAAAGATGTGTTCCACACAGCCCCGCCCCTCCAAAGTTCCCGGTAATTTACCGAATCATGGTAATATTTACCTGGGTAATTTTGTTTTTTTTAATTTCTCGGGTAAATGAGAAAAGCTCTGATGGTGGAAAGTGGCCTAATGTCACTAATTCTGACATACAGTACTGGAGCTTTAACTGGTCTCTTCATTTAAATCTCAGCAGCAAAACTAAGAAGCACATTTACCGAAACTAAGAGTCAAAGTTCATGAAAAAATACGTGCCAATTTTCAAACATCTTTGTTTCATTAACTGCATCTTGTGTTGTTATTAACTCATCCAGAATAGTAGCTGCCTTCAGGAGACCGTCCAGAACCACTCACCCTCCTCGGCTGCCCTACCTCCATCACCTCCATCACCACCCTCTCCTCCGTCCACCCACTACCAGGACGAGTTCACTTCCTGCGGCGCTTTCCTTTTGTCCCAGAAGCTGAGACATCTGGAGCTGCAAATCACCGAGACGAAGAGCAGTGAGATGAGGAGGTCAGCGCTGGACCCGTCCTGTCTGCTCACCCCGCCGAACACCCCGCACCACATGGATCCTGATGATGTGATAAAAGCGGGTCAGGATAAATGGATGAAGCCCGACAGTGAGTTGCTTCCCTGGAGCTCGGATGATGAAGGTACAGTAAACTGTCTCTGAAAACAGGACAGACCTGATTTTAGCCACTTAATGAAATGTTCATCTGATCTAATGTATGTCTGCTTAAGTCTACAATGGTTTAAGAAGAAGTTTGCCATTTTTTCCTCACCATTAGATAGTCTTTTCTGACTTGAAAATGACATTTGTCTAACCCCTACCAAAGTTCATAAAGAAAATCAGCACTTTTAGCTTGTGGGAACACATTAGCTTCTGGTCTACTGCCCTCTCTTTTGGTTAGGTTGTGTCACTGAGGTGAAACCAGAACAAAGGTTTTCAAACACCAAACTCACAAAATAACACATTTAAACTTACTGATAAAAGAGGCAGTGGATCAAAAACTCCTGTGTGCCGTGATGTAAAATCTGTGATTTTCTCAATGGAATTTGGTGCAGGAGGGTGGACAGTTTTACAAAGTGACATAAACTTCTGTTTCCAGGCAGATGTGGCAGTTTAACAGAGTAGAAAAATGCAAAACAAATTCCCAAGAAATTGTTAGCATTAGCTGGTGCAGATTGTATTAAGAAAGCATTTAGCCAGTGGCTAAAATCTGGTTTCCATTGTGTTTCAGCTGACTGAGCGTGAGGACTTAATTCAACCACACTTCAACTCAACTTTATGGTTTCTTATGGTTGAAAATGAACTCTTCACTTGTCATTTTTAAAAATTCTCTCTCAGGTGGACTAGTGTTTGAATGTCTGGCTGCGTTGAAGGTAGACCGTTTGAAACCAGACTGCCCCAGTATGAAAAGAATTCTGGAAATAAAAGAGGAGGAGGAGGAGGATGAAGAGCAGGACAACCATTATGATGACAACCACGACGAGGTGTTCAGTTTGGAACTGGAGCGAGGTGAAAGGGGACTCGGCCTCTCTTTGGTTGACACAAGGGTGAGTGAAAGTTACAATCGGCAATGTAGGACGTGAACAACTGTGTCTCCACTGCCCCCAACTGGCCAAACACCGCCTTTAAAGTGGAACTATCTAGGATTTTTAGCCCTAATTTAACAGCTTCATAGTCATTGCATCGTCTGGTAGCGGAAAACCAGCTTCGCATGATCAGAGCCGCCGACCCAAAGTCCTCAGAATCAGGGGGTCTTGCAAAGTCTCAAGGTAGGGGGGGGAGCGTCGCCGTTGAGTTTTTACGACAGTGACGAGAACGTGGTAGAAAATTGATGGATGTTGATGGTGGTGTCAAAAAAAATGTGCACTCCGAAACTGCAGGGGGAGCCCCATAGACAAAAAGGCAATAAAGCGACCAGACTTGCAAAGTTCTGCTTAAAAAGTTGAAAAGTGCGGTAAAGCTTAAACATACACTCAAACTCAAAAGCTCTCAAACAAGGCCATTGTCCCATGAGCATGACATTGTGATATTAGCATTTAGTTTAAAGGGGATAAAGGCTGTTGTCTTGTCATTAAATTAACCTTTGACCTTGAACCTCCAGGAAACGTCTTTCAGGGTGAAAGGCATCTTCATCCATTCAGTGGTTCCAGACTCTCCTGCAGCTCGGTGTAAAATGCTGCTACCAGGAGACCGGATCCTGGCGGTCAACGGAGTTAGCCTGCTCGGTTTGGACTACAAGAGGTAAAGCTTAAATCCACATCTGTTGAAATTCATCTAGTTAACAATGACTTATTTTATTTTTGTCCTCTTCTTTGTGTCTGTTTTGTCTCCGACAGCGGAAAAGAGCTGATCCAGTCGTCAGGGGACAGACTGAGATTACTGGTGACCCGTTGTGACTGGATGGCTAAGGCTATGGAGTCGGGATGCTGAATTTTATTGAACCAAGAGACTGCTGAAGCACCACACACGGACTTAAAGCTGACCACGACAGCTTGTCTGATGCTCAAGCTTACATTACGGACATTGATTTTTGGATGTTCTTGTTGTGAAGGCAAAAAAAAAAAAATGCACTATGGAATCGTCATCGTCATTATCGTTTTCTGGTTCTGTTTTGCCGGTTCTGCCATGATGAACATAACACAACATAACCCAATTGCTGCCTTGATCTTATAGCCAGTATCCGAGACTTTGCAAGACCTTCTGATTCTGAGGACTCCTCTTGCAAGGCTGGTTTTCCACTAACAGACAGTAGGGGGCAGTAGAGACAGCACCCAATCTCCCTGCAACAAGACATTTAACCATCAAAATGTTGAAATTAGGGTAAAAATCCTGCATATTTCTGCTTTAAAGGAAGAACTTTGAATAATAGTGTTAAGTTGTTCCGCCTCAAGCCTTTAAACTGATTCTTTCAAAACTTGCACCATGATAATGACGATGAGGAGTAGCAACTAGAACCAGAACTCCCCATACAATAGATATCACACAAGTTCTTGACCTAAAACATCTTCGTTTTTTTTCATGTGTTTCCTTCAATCCCAAATAACAAACGTTTGGCCCGGAGCCGGCCCACTTTATTCACTTTCGTCTGACCCACATACCACGTGGAATGATCCGGTCCGCTCTCGTTTGCCAGTTGTGGGCCTCAAGCCGGCCACTGCACCGCCACATATTTATTATTTGTGACATGGCCCACTTTAGGGTGACATCCAGATTGCTCAGGGCCACGAGCCACGCATATTTGCCAAAAAAGACCCACATTTGTTTAAAGACGTTTGCTTTCTCACATGTGGGTGACATGAAGTCGTGATGGAATAAACTTTCCTTCTCTTCCAGTAGGCTTTTTCAGTGGTGCTCATTCCTGGGTTTGCAGAAGAACAAATCAGCTAAGAGGCATTGTTGAGTGTCAAACTGTTTCACTGAACATCGAAAACAAGTTCTTCCAGTTCCAGGTAGCCTTCTTTGATTTGAAGATTGCACTTTAATCATCCATCGTATTACAAAATCATGCTACACTGGCATCTTTGTCAAACTGTACGGAAATGCTTTACCATGCGTTAAAACAACAGGGGGAACGGAAGAAATGTTTAAGTTCAAATTAGACATTTTCAATTATTAATTAGCCCTGAGACCAGGACATCTGTGCTTAGTTTGATTCCTGAACACCAACATTTAAACCCACTTACAACGAAAACAGAATACAGAGAAACAGAAAAAGAAAAAGATAGAAGTTGCCTTCAATGACTTCTCACGGAAAGTTCTCTTTAAAGAGTAATAAGCACTACCTAAGACTTTAACTGCCATTCTTGAACTTTTTTTAATGATCATTTGAATAAAAGTGCAGTATGTGTGATATTTGATAAGCGTGGTCCATAAAAAAATGTGGCGTCTTCATTCACACTGATTACTTTGTGGACATCGGGTTGGACGTGGGTGGAGCCTTAACACTCCGTAGCTTGTGCAGGAAGTACATTCCTCAGTGACTTTGCTCATCGACTTTGTCCAGATCCCATGGGAATTTATATTTGACGTCCTTCATTTTGTCAGCGTAAAGTGCATCAAAGTATTCTGCTTCTGCCACTGTCAGCTGGTTTTTCCAGTCTCCAACAATTCCTGAAACACACAAGAGGAATTACAGGTCGAATATTTTTAATGTACACCAAAGAGCTTGGTCAGTTGCCAATTACCGATTGGACGTTCCAGTTAATGTTTGACTCTTTTAGGTCCTTACCTACCTTGAGAGTTAGAACACACTCACATATTTGCAGATGTACTGTTGGTAATCTTTGTCTTCCATTTACTTAGAAGCAATCAAGAGGACAAATAAGTCCAAACTTCAAATTAGGTGAGAAAACTGATAACCCACAGCAACAATGCTTAAGGTCTGACCGCACTTGATTGACAGGGTCAAACCAGCTGGTACTTTGTGATGCTGCAACTCAGAAATCATGCATTCATCCATTTTCTACCACTTTATTGTCCGCATGAAGGTTGCAGGGAGAGCTGTAGAGCTAATGCCAGTTGACATGGGGCAAAAGGCTGACATACCCTGTACGGGTCGCCAGTCACCAGTCCAGAGTAGGTTCATTGACCATTGACTGTCAATGGTCAGTCCAAAAAATCCCAATTGCCAATCTGCATGTCTTTGAAATGTGAGGGGAAGCTGGAGTAAGGAAAACACATATGCACATGGAGAGACCATGCACACAGCAAGGGTTTGGGTCAAACTGGGAACCGGGACTGGAGACTTTCTTGCTGTGAGGCAGTAATTCTCGCCTTTACAACACCTTTTTGCCAACTGCATCCTCGAATGGACTACAAACCTCACAACTGCTCCACATTCAGCAGATGATGTGGCTCAATCTGCCCCCACACAACAACCAGCAGGGCATTATCGTTTCTCTGCATGTAGGATATTGACTCCCCATCGTTTGGGTCTTTGGCAAAACCATAGTCAGGTGTTGACTGGCTGATGGACAGCATTGTTTTCTTGATGGGTGTTCAAGGTGGGAAACTAACCACAAAAAAGGTAGAATTTCAAAAACCCATGCAGGAGAGTTGAATAATCTCCAACTCTTTGCAGCTAAATACAACACATCAATCAGCCATGTTGAGTGAAATTAATTATTTCAACACACCTTTCCTGAGAAATTCTGACTTTGTCTGGTCCAGTATTTTGGCAGGAGCAGCAGAATAATTTGACATTTTGTTCTGCTTCATGTTCTGGAGCAAACAACGCTCTGCTATCTTCTCTATCACCTCAACGTCCGGAGGTTTCTCCAAGAACCGAGCGATTCTGGCCACAGCATCTTTCAGGTCCTGCACCGGGGGAAAAACACAGCTCAGCTCATTTGGTTCTCACACGATCACACTGAATTGTTCAGAAAACGTTTGTCGAGTTGGATGCACCATTATCGGTTCTTCATAGGAGATGTACATTATGTGCTTTTTATCCTCCGCATTCAGCCAACCTTTGACATGCTCAAGAAGGAAGGAAAATATACTTCAAATCAGGTCCAAGTATTTTCCTTTACTCTTCAAACAACAGCAATAGATTGTCTATCACATGTTCAGAACAACAAGAACATTTGGAATCTAAAAGGATTCGGCAAAATCAAGCATGGCAGAACACGCAACTGGGGTACAGATAACAAGGTGAATTTTACATTTTTTTTACCCAGTATAATTTGCATAATTATTAATAACTGTTGTTGCAGTCTACATGATATAATTTGCCAGTCTTGACGTCAGTTATTAGAGACTATAATCAGATTATAACTGAACAATAGCAGCAGGAATGTTCTCACCCTGTACATCTACGCGAGTGCATTCATGATTTGTAATTGTATGATGACTTGAACGTATCATAATGACCTGTTAATCTGCTAAAGGCAAGAAAAGCCAAAATGTGAACAAAACCATTACATAACAGAAACAAGTTGGAACAGGTTTAGTTTGATGACTTTGTAGTTTCATCTCATTTCGCCTTAATTCTTGTGTTGCATGTTTTTTCTTTTTATTATTATTATTTCATTTTCTTTCTCTTGATCGTCCAGCGTCCTGTGGGTGTTTGATCATCCTGCCTTCACCAGATCAGTTCTTCATGGCTCCACGTTCAAAAACAGCCTCCAAAGCTCAACTCAACATGGACAGACAGAGCCCTGAGTTAAAACCAACGCAGTCCAAGAGAAGATTGAAGTTAACTGATAATTTGTTCAAGAGTAACTAATACTCCACTGCCAAGAAGGCTGAAGGTTTCGTGATCACAATCTCAATCACAACGGAGAGAGAAAACCAGTGCAGCGACAGCGCCGGTGTTTATAAAAAGGGGGAGGAGTCTGGGACAGTGAGCCTCATGCTGGTTGGACGAGGGGGTGATGAAAGAGCGTGAGTGTGTTTGACCAGAGAGGGCAGTAGAGAACACCAGTTTTTCATAACATATCATATTTAAAAAATGCTTACAGTGCTTAAATGGTCTGCACTTGCTTTTCTAGTCTTGACGACCACTCAAAGCTGCTCTACACCACAGTTTTTCGCCATTCACCCATTCAAACCCATTCACTCAACTATGTACTGCACATTTTTCTGTCACTCATCTTTCATACCCGTTCACACACACTGCCAGGGACACATCTGGGACTGGAACCCGCAACCTTCTAACCACTACTGTCACCTCCACTAAGCAAGTTACTAAAAAATACTTTGCACCGACTCACACAGGGTGGGTGCGCGACCCCCTACTGGGCTGAGACAGTACCACGGGTGGGTCATGGGAGGTCATTGCTTACAAGTATGAATGAATGAATATGATTTTTATTTTCAGTTTTTAAGGTTTGCATCATGTATGAAAGGTTTTAAGAAATGAACTATGGATTAAAATTATGTTTTCCTATTATCTGATCTTGTATAGCAGGTAATACTGTATATTAAAAGTGTCAGCTGGTTAATTTGTGTATTTAAGTTCACATATATATATATATATATATACTGTGTCTTAGGCCACCACCAGTTTTGTGATCGTTGGCGTTCAGATTGAAAAGATGTGACTAAAAGTCAGTCTTCTACTATATGATCGACCTGTCAGTGAGTTGAACTTGTGCAACATGTGTATGTAATGCTCCAACATGTCTGGAGTAAACCAGGTATAATAGACCTTTTTCACAGCAGCTATTTGTTGGCATGAAATAGTAGGAGAAACACAGGTTTGACCAATAACATTAGGGTTCCATTCCAGGTTTTAAAGAGCCATGGTTGTGTTATTGTTCAAGTGGAAATGTAGCTCACACTCGATTTTATAGAAGCATTTTTGTTAAAAAAAAGATGTTATTTTCAAACTGCATATGTGTTTCTCCATATTTTCAGGATATTTTCCAATAAAGTGGTTGAGAAATAATTGTACAGCATGGTCATTGTAGCATTGCTAAAACAACAAATCTAATGGTGGCCTAAGACTTATGCACAGTACTGCATCTATCTATCTATCTGGGTGTAGACCTCAGAGGATTATCAGATACTGTGCACTGGAAACACCTGAAAAACAAAATAGTTTAAGGTGGTTTATTTCCACTGTAAGACAGAACTTGGCGCTCAGCTGTCCTTGTGTTGTCATGCTGAAGGAGGCGGAGCTCTGTTATGTTTGCATTACACAACACAAGCACAAGCTGTGGAGGAATGCTGTGTGAATCACTGCTGCTGCTGCCGCTGCTGCCACTGCTGCTGCTGCTGCTGCTGCCGCCCCGTCTGAAGCACAACATGACCGAAGCCGAGCTCTACACGCTCTACAAAGGAATGTGTCTGCCTGCAGGCCTGCACTCTCCGCAGAGCCTCGCCTACTTCGAGAAGTTCACTTTCCGACCAGATGATGTTGTTATTGCAACATATCCCAAGTCAGGTGAGTGTATGCACGTTTTCCATACATCATTTCTGAATATGCAGCCCAGAGTCCATGTAGTTTTTTTATTTGTTTTATTTTGCAGGCAGGGTTGGGGAGAAAGTCCAGACAATTGCAAGGGCCCAGCACTGAAAGTTTTATTTATTACTGATTATTGTTATGATGAATATGTTTATCCTGATGGCATATATGAGAAATATACAATAATACAATTTTTTATGTAATTATCATTGTTTCCATGTATGTTGAGTGTTAGAAAAAAGTTGAAGGACTTTTGGACTTTTCACCCCTCTGAACTCACTGAATGGTTCAGGCTGCACAAGACGAAATGACCAGCAGAGGGCAGCAATGCTAAGACAAATAAGTAGACTTTTAGGCAGCCTTCCTGTTTGTTTTCAACAGTATATTCACTGTATTCAGTCTTATTTAACCAATTCCTTTGCTTTGCCAAACACATATCTTTTGTTTGTCATCTTATTGCCTCAAGACCTCGTGATATCCTTCATGTTGCCGGGCAAATAAAAGTTTGCTTGTTTTGGATTTTCATTTGCAGTTAAAACAGATGAAATAAACATTTTCACACACACACACACATACATCCACAACACCCTGCCTTTATCTCTTGCAATTACACGTATACACATCACTAGTATTAAAAAATGTGGTGACAATTTATGGATTGTGTTAATTTACGGGCTGCAGCGATTGACTGATCCATCAATTATTAATCAATTACACCCAAAAATATAATTCAAATGATTTTTCAGCTTCTTAAATGTGACCATTTTCTGGTTTCTTTCCTCCAAAAACAAGACATTTGAGAACATCATCATTTCAAGGTTTGAGAAACAGTCAAATTCATTAATCACTCAATTAATCGAGAAAAATTAATCAATTATGAAAATAATCGCCAGGTGAAATGTTCTGGTCACACTGGGAGTTCAAGGAACCCTGGAGAAGTCATATAACGCAGGGTTTGAAATGGTCAGAAACCCTGATATAACACCAGTGGACTCGTCTCTGTTTAGGTACAACGTGGATGCAGGAGATCGTTCCTCTGGTTTTGAATGGCGGTGACCCGACCCCCATCGAGTCTCTTCATAACTGGGACCGTGTTCCCTGGTTGGAGGAGTCTCGAGCCTGTCAGCTCCGTCTGGAAGAGAGGCCGCCTCGGCGCGCGTTCACCACTCACTTCAGCTACAACATGATGCCTCCGAGCTTCTTTCAAGTGAAACCAAAGGTACGTCTGCGGACCTGCTGCCACTCCAATGCCACGCGATACTTTTGTCTTTCATGATTTCAGATTATCAAGCACAATTTCTCGACAACTCTTTTCGTTTTTTCCCCACTCTTGCCGTGGTTGTCCCTTGTAGAGACGTGAAAGAATCAATTCAATTCAATTTTGTTTATATAGCGCCAAATCACAACATACATAATCTCAAGGCACTGTGCATAGTAAGGCCAAAACCTTTACAATATGACAGAGAGAACAGAAACACTAGGCATCAGTGGAGAGAAAAAAAACTCCCTTTTAACAGGAAGAAATCTGTGACAGAACCAGACTCAAAGATGTGCGGTCATCTGCCTAGACAGGTTGGGGTGAAAGGAAAATGTGGGACAGAGGAGATGGACCAGGAGCAAATGTACAAGAGTTTAGAATCAGTTATGTTGTGTTTATAGAACTACAGTGTCATTTATACATTGATAAGAAATTATACTGATGAAGCACAATAATAATGACATCATTATTGCTCATAATAATAATAATAATAGCATAAAAAAACCTGCCAAACGCTCAGTGAAACACCCTTCGGTGCCACTCTTCCACCTAACGGCAGCATCGTCACTCTTCCTCTTCACCATGTTGATGCCTGAGCACTCTGTTATCCTATTGGTCAACGTCCAGGAGACGCTGTAGGAGACGCCAGACTAGGCAGGAAAACATGGTGGACTTGTCGTCTGGGTGCCACAGAGCCACATCTATGTTCTTCAGTTATGTTACACTCCACGTCCGTCCACTGGTCCTGATCTTCACAAACACTGGAGACGTGTCAGTCACGACCAAATCGCAGTCTGAGTCTGATTGTACCAACATCTGATTGTACCAACATCGATGGTGTCACCCACTGGCTTCACCTTCTGGACCTAGAGTCCTGTGTCTATTTGTAGTTAAACGCAAAGTGAAAATACTGAAAAGTGAGAGTGCAGTGAATCATAATTGATGAATGGATGCCATGTGGACGTTGCAGGTCGTCTACGTGATGAGAAACCCCAAAGATGTGTTTACATCCGCCTTTCATTATTATGGGATAACCTCCTTTATGGGGAACCCAGGGTCGCAGAGTGAGTTCCTGCACAAGTTCCTGGATGGAAACGGTAAAGATCTATTTCTTTCACGGGTTATAGTTCATTCTAAAAAAGTGCGTTATATTGGGCCAGGGATCCTGTTGTAACCGGAGGACAAATTATTATTATTATTATTATTCCTGTAAATGAATTGCATTTATGAGGGCCTAAGGAAATTATGCTAATGCAAAAGTTGCGGTGAAATTTTCCATGTGATAATGGTTTGTTGAATTAGCGTGGCAAATTGGAAATGGGAGGGAACAAACACAAAAAAAAAAAACTGGTTTATCGGACATCAAAAATTTGTCCCCGTGTGTATCGGGTTAGGCTGAACCAAAAATTTCCCTGGACACATGATCCAAACCTGACAGGAAGGCAGCCTTTTTGACTGAATGGCAATTTTTTTGGTTGATTTTTTGCAATTTTGCACATGTGATATTTGACAAACTTCTCCTATGTTTTTTTGCTGCAAGGAACTTTAAATTTATTGTGATTTTCTTTTCCCTTTTAGTTCCTTATAACTCATGGTTCGATCATGTGAAGGGCTGGCTGAACGCTGAAGATAAAGACCGCATAATGTACATCTCCTACGAAGAGATGCAAATGGTGAGATTTAGCAATACAATAATGTATCAAAAGCGTCCTGTAAAAATATGATTTTCCTCATAAAATTATGAAGAAGAAAACGTGAAAACGTATGTGGGGGTTACAACAAGAGTGGTGTTTGTGTTTGGCGAAGGACCTGAAAGACTCTGTGGCCAGAATCGCTCAGTTCCTGGACAAACATCTGGAGCCCGAGGTGATCGAGAAGATAGCAGAGCGCTGTTTGTTCAAGAACATGAAACTCAACAAAATGTCAAACTACTCAGCCGTTCCTCGGGAGTTCATGGACCAGACAAAGTCGAAATTCCTCAGGAAAGGTATCAACGCGGGAATTCCACACGGAAATGATTCATTTAAAACGTTATTTATTGTTTCTTAACATGTAATAATTCCTCTGGTTGCGTTTCAGGAGTCGCTGGAGACTGGAAAAATCAGCTGACAACAGCAGAAGCAGAACACTTTGACGCTGTTTACAGAGAGAAAATGAAAGATGTAAACTATAAATTTGCATGGAACTAAAATCCAATGTGATCATTCAATATTTATACACAGATATAAAGTCTGTCTTGATACCAAATGATAATTTTTTTTTGTTTTGTTTTATGTGCTGTAACATTTTTCTTACATAATTTTCAGTCTAAAACAAATATTAGATTCCTTAAACCGGTATTATGGTTTTGTCTGTCAGTTGCTGCATTCAGGCGACCATGAAAAACGCGTCGAACGTGTTTTTCTAACATTTCAACAGTGAGTAAAAACAGACACAATCTAACGTTTTGTAACTTTTTTTGAAAAATAAATATTTTGTAATTAAGTAAACGTTTTTACAACTTACAACATTTGTAATTGATGTTCTAAGATAAACAGATAAGTAAGCCTGGATAAACAGCAATTCCCCTATGCTATTGTTGACAAAATTTCAAAAAAACTATATATATATATACACGTATATATATATATATATATATATATATACATACAGAGAAAGTGAAACCCAGCAGTCCAGAACCAGACAGAACCAGACTTGGACATTTAGATGTAATAGATAAATATTCCTTTTCCTTTACTGTGGTAGCTCCTCCACATAGACGGGGGTCGTCACAGCACGGCTGCATCAAGCCGCTACTTATTTTTGCATCAAGCTTAAAATGCAGTGGTGTAAATAGGATAATCTGCTCTCTCATCATCCTCCTCTTCCTCACATATACTCCAGACACTGTTCTAGTGAAATTAGATTAAGATGGAGCGAGAGATAAGGTGACTAAATATTATTTATTTGATTTATTAGTATTATTATTATTATTATTATGATACTTGTTTCATTTTCTATGCACTCCAGTCAAAATTCCTCGGCTCCACTCTGATCACATACTCATATACAGTAGAACAATATTTCAGATTTACCACTAAATCCAAATGTTTCCCTTTTATTTTGCATTAAATGAAGTATCTTTTTGCAAAACATATCATGAACAATCTGGAATTTCCTGAGAAAAATAAGTGTAATATTACACCTAAGTTTAGCGTTTACACATGTGCACCACAACTTACAGATCACCGTGGATCTACAAAGGCACTAAACCTTTGGCCACATGTATCTGGAACAGAAAAATATAGTAGTTCACATACTGATTATTATGTGAAACTTTCACAAATTCATTATGTGGGCCGGATTGGACCCTCAGGCGGGCCGGTTCTGGCCCACGGGGCCACATGTTTGACACCCCTGCACTAAAGCTTCCTCTAGTGCCACAGTTTGAGAAGCATGCAGCTCACTTTGCCAGAGCAGGTAATAATAAACATGCCATGTCTGCATGAGCTGCAGTCCAGTCTGTGGGTGTGTCTTATTTACGTTCATGACGCCAACTCTCAGCGTGTGAAGAGTGGCGGGACTTTTTGTGTTTGCAGAGTTAGACAAACACCCGTGACATTGTCACACAGAGTAAAGCCGCGTTTTAAGCCCTGTTTACACGACAGCGAGCGCTTTACAGTGAAACTGCACCACAGCACACGAGACGAATGTGACGAAATCAGACCTCAGCCACACGACCCAAACCCAAACAGCCATCTTACAGAGGACCCCTGTGACATTTTAGATACGTTTCTTTGTGTTGGGGAAGGTTGGTCAGCACGACTCGGAGGTCAAACGCCATCCCAGCGCCACAGTCTCCGACCTGAACCCTCGACACGTTCACATTTTAGTTTAAAAACACGCAAGTCTGACAAACACGTCGAGTATTTTTACATTTTCACGTGGACTCTGCCATTTTGTTTCCCATGGTTCCCACAAAATTGGAATGGAAGTGGAATAAACCATTCACCTGTTCCTGTGAGTCTTTGTTGGTGTTAAACAAGAACAACATCTACTGAAATTGTTTAAAATTGCCACTAAGGTTGAGACCACATTTGTGTCCTGGACGATCACTGTGCAGTAATCAAATGTTCATATTGCTATGGAGAAAGAGCAATAATAATGAAAATTAAATATAAAATGAATGTTCAAAGACTGAGGGTATTTCTGTCATCTGTCTCAGTGGACGTGGAATAACTTTGCATATTTGACTGTATTCCCCCACAACAGCACTGCATATTACATCATTTTCTTTATAGACAGAGTTGAGTTGCAAGACTGAACCATGTTCATCCATCAGGTCAGCAACAAAAACAAAATATGCACCATTTTTGATTGAATAAGGTTTTTCTATTCGATGTAATTGTCCTGTTGTTCCACCAGGTGGAGCCATGTGGACTAAAGTTGTGGGCAAATGTTTTCCAGTTTTCAAAATCACATTTCAGCAATAACAATGAAGCATATGAAACCAGATTGTGTTGTTTTATATATATATATATATATATATACACATAAAAATATATATATTATAGTTCACTTTCCTCATGTTTTAAGAAGAAACATACAAAGATTGGCATAGATAAACCATGTTCTCCAGCTGCAGATAATATGTTTATTAAAAGTTTACATAACCTAGTCGTTAATACTTTGTATTGGCCCCGTTTACATCAATGGCAGCTTGAAGTCGTCTGTGGATGAGGCTCTTTATTTTCTCGGGTGGCAAAGCCGCCCATTGTTCTTGGCTTTTGTACGTACACTGATAACAAACCAACAGCTCACAGGTGAGGATGTTACCTTTAGACCCATGTGTTCACTGTTATTAACTGTTATCAGGCCTGTGAGTCAACTTTTGATCAGGGTCATTTGTGTAGTTCCTGTTGTCAAAGGGAAACTGACACTAAGTTGGAAAATACAATCCATAAAAATTAGCATAAATAAATGAAATTAAAAGATTATGAGGATGATGAATTAAAGTGTTCAAAGAATGTAAAAAAACAACAACTTAAAGTTGACTTAAAGATTAAAATAAGAGTCTATTTATCACTTTTGGGTTTGTGTAATTTCAAATATAGCTGAGTCATATGAGAAGAAAATGAAAGGTAACAAAAAATAAATAAACACCAAAAATATGCACTGTATTAGTGTCAGTGCAGTAACTGGAGAATGTTTGCTTTAAAACAACATTAAACACGCCTTTACTGCGCCTCTGCTTCCTTGTATCCATGGCAACGGGTTCATTTTCACTTGTGACACATGGTTACGGCAGCGTCACAGCAGCTGATATGGAAGAACAGGAATGTGAAACTTAAAGCTCTTGAGCTGAATCACCATCATCACCATCATCACCATCATCACCATCACCATCTGTTTCCTTGTCATTTCCGCCTCTCTGCTGACATCATGTGGTGAAAACGCCGCTGTTATCTTTGTGTCCCAATCCATTCTGTTCACTGTGATAAAACCACATACAAGTTTTTTTTGTAATGCAACTAACATGTTTTTCTAACATTAAATCATCAATTAAAACATCAGTTTCTAAAATTTGCAAATATAATCGTTTGTAATGCAAGTTAAACGTATTGTAACATTATCACATTTTGTACATTTTTTGGTAAATAATAATATTTTTTGTAATGTACCATGTTTTTTAACATTACATTTTGTAAAAAACAAAAAAATAAAAATAAAAAAGGAAATATGACCATATTAAAATATTTTAAAATATTTTGTAAATTTTATGAAAACTTTTTTTAAAGTCAGTAACATGTTTCGTAACATTAAAACAATTTGTAACATTTAAGTTAGTAACGTTTTTCTGTTGTGATAACATTCCAAAAAATATTTTAGAAACATTTTTTAACATAATTTGTGATATTTTGTGGTAGTGAAATTTTATTTGTCAACTCAGTAGAAAGTTTTGAAATCTGTACCAATACACTGTTATTATTATTATTATTATTATTATTATTATTGTAAAGTTAGTAACATTTTTATAATGTTATAACATTCCCTAAAATACTTTGGAAACTATTTTTAACAACAATGTTTTGTAATGCTTATGGTAATGTAAATACATACACATACAGTGAATACAATAATAGAATACATACAGTGTAACGATTCTTTGTAACGTGTTTTTGTAACTGTTGAGTGAAAACGAGTGATTAGCTCATTTACTTTGCACAAAATACAGGCATAAGTGCATAACAAATATATATATATATATATATATTTTTGTGTGTGTTTTTACCACATTTGTACACATTTCCTGGAAGCTTACAGATCAGGAATCAAATGATGGACAGAAGGCTCCGCCCCCTTTTAAGTTCAATAATGTAAAAATGGTTCTTTTTAAAGGACATTGTCACATTTTGGACAGTGGAACTGTGACCGTTCACACAGTCTGAGGTTGAGTCTCTCAGTGGTGAAGGACGTGAAGCTGTTGCACTAAGGCATGGACAGAAGGCTCCGCCCCCTTTTAAGTTCAATAATGTAAAAATGGTTCTTTTTAAAAGACATTGTCACATTTTGGACAGTGGAACTGTGACCGTTCACACAGTCTGAGGTTGAGTCTCTCAGTGGTGAATGACGTGAAGCTGTTGCACTAAGGCTGTTTTCATCTTGTTGTGGTTGTGGTTGTTGTTGGTTAAATGACATAACTTCCTGTTTGTGTGGCTCGTCCTGAGTGGTGTGGCACGAGGAACCATTTCCAGGAATCTGAGAGTTTTGCCCCCGAGTCTGTGGCAGACGTTAGACTAGAACCAGGAGAACACTGTGTCAGTTTCACTTTCATTTCTCTGAGGTTTGGTTTTTCATGAAACAGTGGGGGGGGGGGGGGGAGGAAGGAGGTGTGTGTGTGTGCGTGTGTGCGTGTGCGTGTGCGTGTGTAGTATTTATAAGCTGATTCATGTGGAAGTTCAGCCACAGAGAGAGAGATGAACAACAGAACCTTCTATCTGAAAGACGAGGTAAGATAATCTGGTTTATTCCACCTTGGCTGCAGTTTGCATGTGTTTTGGGAATATTCTGCACAGACTAAATAAAGAGAGAGCAGCTGTTTCCATGGATCGAATAAAAATACAACAGTGTGCTGGTTTGTTTTTGATATGACGTAGTTTTTTTTTTTTGTTTGTTTGTTTTTGTACTGTTGGACATCTGTGCTCACTTTTCTACAAACACTCCATCTTTTCCGGATTATAGAGATTATAGAGTTTAGTGTCAATTTAAGAATGAGCGTTTGTTCACATGATGGAGTGTTTTGTCTTCTTTAAAAAGGTTAAAGATCAGTAATTTTAAACACCATCTTGACTGAGTGCAGAATATATTGTAATGTCCAAACTGGAGCAGCGTTTCACAAATTAGGGGGCACGGCCCCCTTGGCGGTACACGAAGATCCTCCTGGTGGACCTTTAAAAATTACTTTTGTTATTGTCTTTTCTTTTACTTTATAACTAAGCTACAAATAAACATAACACGTTTACACTGGACATTAAAGTCTTTCAAAGTGTTATGTTTGTGATGGAAAATTATGGTCTTGTGTGTTAATCCCTCTTGCACAATCCATTTCCTCCCTGTTGCTTCACAGATGACTCGGTTGTTAATGCGGTGCTTTCGTCAAACGCTCAGTGATTATGGTCTGTGAACCGAATTTTAACCTTCTGGTCGGCACATGTTTGCTGTTTGCTGTAAACACCAAATTCAAACCCAGTCTTCCTTTTGTCAGTTATAGTAGTTTGGGTTTATTACATATATATATTAAAAAGCGTTCACTTATTATTCCTTTCCAGTCTTTATTCTTTTAAAAAGGCACCGTTACAAAAGCATAAAACAATACACAATTTTAAAGAGGACATTCAGTGGAAAATCTCATTTCTGATGGGTGTGAACATTCAACCTGAAGAAGAAAAAGAAGAAGCACAGTGGAGCAGTCAGTCAGCTGGTAGCTGGCCAATCACAAGAGACTCAGTGTTCTGGGGGGCGGGGCATTAGCTCAGAAACAGAGTGCCTGTTCAGAGGCTGGCAGAGAGCAGCAATAATCTGGCTTAAGCTGAAGAGACTATGAGGTTTTTGACCATAAATATTATTTAATTTATCTAAGTAGACATCAGTAATCTGGATTTTTGGTTCAAAAAGACAATTCTATGTGACCTTTAACGATGTACAATGTTATTTTTTCCTTCCCTTGCAAACATGAAGTATTATTCTTAGTGAATACACTTAAGGACATCAAGGGGACTTAGTGTGTTTGAGCATTAAATCCATTTCTGTAATGGTTTTAATATTGGGCCCAACAAGTCACAGGTAAAAGACCGAGTTGAATGAGGGAACTCAGGAAACTACGGAAGCCCATTTGCACCAGTTGGGGGAAAACGGTGGCACAGATAAGTAATAATTATGTGATACTAAGTCATATTTATGACTTTTTTTTTGGCTTCTCCCTGATCTGCACACGTGATTTGGAAGATTTTTTACACTGAATGATCTTCCCGACAAAACCCACTGGGATCAGTTTAGAGTGTCCAACTAACAATGAGTAAAGGGGATTGGGTACCTTGCTCGGGGGGGGGGGGGGGGACCCAGCAACCTTCTGGTTTCAAGCCAAGTTCCCTCTCCACTTAGCCATGTGCTGCCCCAGCAAGACAAAATTATGGGATATTATCTCATAATTATGACTTAATATCTTATAATTATGAGTTAGTATTTCAAACCTATGAGTTAGTATCTCCCTATGATTTATTATCTCATAATTATTAGTTAGCATATTAGGATTATGAGTTAGTATTTCAAACGTCTGACTTAGTATGGGTTAGGGTTAGGATGTAGTATCTCCCTTTATGACTCGGTCTCTCATAATTTTGAGTTAGAGATAATAAATCATAGGGCAATACTAATTATTAGTTAGCCTCTTATAATGAGTTTCAGACCTATGACTTAGTATGTTACAATTCTGAGTTAATATTTTATACTTAGAATTTAGTATATCCCTATTATGACTTAGTCTCTCATAATTTTGAGTTAGCATTTCATAATTATGACTAATTTCATGAGATGCTGTCTCATAACTAAGACTTGGTATGTTTATGACTTGCTATCTCATAGTTTTAGTATCTCATAATATTGACATAGACACATATGCCTCCTTTTTTGTCCTCCAAGCGGTGGAAACGGTGTTCCATCGAGAACAAAGGGAGTATGAAGCAAAAATAATCTGAAAACAAAAGGGCATAAGAGCAAAGTATCAGGCAGCGAACAAACAAAGAGAAAAGGGAGAGTATTTGTACACACAGACAGAAACACATACAGGTGAAGCAAGTTAGGGTGGGGTAAGTAAAGCAAAGTGGCGACATAACAAGAAAGGATTATCAAAACAAAACAGGGAGTGTCAAAATAAGGCACTACAGGATAAGACAAACATTAGAAAAACATCAGGAAAATTTTACTACAGACAAAACCAAAAAGGGTTAGAATTAAGACAGAGATCACTCATTTTTACACGCCATATTTTTAAGAAGCTTATTTTTATTGATCAGAATATTTGAATAATCATCAGAAAATTGATTAATGGTGCAGAATTAATTGTATTTTGTTATGTCTATTGTAAAATTTCTGAATGAAGACCTTACTTTGTTTATTAATGTAGCCTGATTTACTGTCGTCGGCTTGCTTCTGTGCTGCTGAGAAACCAAAATGGAAATAAAATATCTGTATCACCACTTATGTTGGTATTTTCGTTCTCTAACAGCATTACTCAAGATGGAGCAGGAGCTGGAAAACGTTGTGGCCTTGGTGAAGGAGCACCAAGCTGGGATTCCGCTAAGCAAGTTGGCCGTGTTCTACAACCAGAAATACCATCACAATCTGATTGCATCCTCTCTGGGTTTCGCCTCTATGGCTAAACTCGTAGCCTCTCTGAAAAGGGATCTGATTGTGGAAAAGAAAGTGGTGTTTCACAAATCCCACTTTTACAAAATGAAGAGGGCTGAGTTGAAAAGTGTGAAGAACCAGAACCCCGAGGACGTCCTGGAAAATCTAGTGTCCATGGTGAAGCAGCATCCAGCTGGTATTCCCATTAAAAGCCTATCGACCTCTTACAGTCAGACTTACCACAGCAACATGACTCTGTCTTCGCTGGGCTTTGACTCCATCACTAGCCTGGTTGCCTCTCTGGATAGGGATCTGGTGGTGAGAGAAGAAGTGGTGTTCCACAAGAGTCACCAGCCTCAGAATCCAGCCGGAGGTCCGAGGACAAGAAGATCGACCGGCGACAGCAGGTCCTCTACTCCAGACACAAATCATTCCCATGTGGACGAGTCGACCTTTACACCTAGCGCGGACGTGCCGAAGGTCGGCGATCCTTTATTTTCCGCCCGCACTCGGCCTGAGCCACATGAACAACTGCGGCTTCACCAGAGGATCGCAGAGGTCAGTACGAAGAAAAAAATATAACAACCACAATCCATTTTGGTTGTGTTTACATTAGCATTTGTCTCCAGTGTCTCCACTATGTGGAATTCTCAGTAATTATAATAACACTACCAGCACTAGTAGCACATTCGGGTGATCCCACCCTCACACTACCAAGTGACTAGCGTTTTACCATACCATTGTTGCTTTGGGGACTTTTGTGGGTTGTTTTTGGAGCCACACTCCAACAGTTGGAGCGATCTCACCTCGCTATGTTGACGTCAAAGTAAAACCTTTCAATTCCAACAGTTGATGCCAGATTCAAAACAGCTATTCTGAGAAAAGTTTGGGTACCCGGAGGAAGCACAGTTACTCTGTTGCCCCCCCCTACAATTAAAATGCAAATGAAATGTAATTTAACACAAGAACAGACAAGACGATGCTGGGGTTTTGTTCTGGAGTTATCTTAGCTCAATTTAGCTGCTGTTCTTCAAATAATAATTTCTAGTGTGTATTGGTTCAAAACTGGCAGGCGACCTACCAAGGGCAGAAATGTAACAGATAATATCAATAAATGAGCTGCTTCTTCATGCTTAAAGACATTTGAGCCAATAGAGAGGCACGTAATGCTGATGTTGAAGCCCGAGAAGCAGGTACTGAAGAATTCGGAGGAATGTCTTAATCGACACATATGTACATACGTATGTATGAGACAAAGGGAGGTGAAAGGGTTCTGCTAATGGCAGCCATGGACAGAAAGTCAGCCAATATTATCCAAAAGTTGACATGGCTTGTATAACATGTTTAAAAACCAGTCACAAATGATTGGTCATGTCAAAACTGTAGTTTTAGCTGTAGTTTTAATTTCAAAATCAAGAATCGGTGTTAATTAGCATTAAGCTCATGAGGAGCAAAATATACCTATTTACATTTTGGATGCTAAATCATGCTTTAAACCAATATTAACCTAAAAATATACACTTTAAGAACCAATGTTAAGGATTCAACTGTGTGTTTTAAAAGTTCCTTGATGTGTTCCAGGTGAAGCTGAAGTATCATCTGGATAATCCATCTCTGGAGCAGCTACAGCTGTTTTATTTCCGGCATTTTGGCGAGGCAATTTCTCGTGCAGAGTGCAAGTCTTTGCAGGACAGCGTAGAAGCATGCGGTCCGAAGAAGGTGTCCGCTCAAGTTAAACCAACAGCAGCTAACAGCAGTGGTGTGTCGCCGACACCTGCAGGTAGCCAAACACGATTTGGCTTGTATCCAAGACAAAAGACGGCTATTTATCCATGTTCTTTAAACGGATTAATGTCTCCATGTCCTCCCACAGCAGCAGCACACAATCTGACCGGACAGCAACAACCGGCATCGACGCTCGACGTGCTCTCCGAGTCCGAGTTTCCACAGCTGGGGACAAATAAAAACGTCCCCAAAAAGCAAAAGGAAGAAGAGAAGAGGAATGCAGTCCCCGTCTTCAGAGGGGCTTATCATGCCCAGCTGAGAAAAGTCCATGGAGATAATATGCGGGCAATAGAATCCATGGAGAGGGGTGAGGAGAGACTCACCCGGAAGGGGAGGAACAGTGTCATGGATGCCCGTGAAGTCAACTGTCTCATGGAGGACGTGAGGCGACAGATCGCTGCCGAAGGAGATCTGGTCACTGAGGAGAAGGTGAGGTTCTTGCTATGATTTTTAAAGCGGAACTTTGCAAGTAGCCTTTGTCTCCCCCTACAGTTTGAGTACATAGTTTTATAACACCACTGTAAGCATCCATCCATGCGTCCGTTGTCCATAAAAAGTCACCGCTGATGCTCCGTTCCCCTCTCCGGGCCACGTGTGTTTGTTTGAGCCATGTGCACCGTTTTCATGCTTCTGTGTTTTTCCAACTGTCTCCAATTCGTGTGTGTCAGACAATTGTTTCCTCTCTCTTCTTCTTCTTCTTCTGCTTTTCTCTGCTTCTTCTTCCGTCGGCTCTGCCGTGATCGACATCTAAAATCGGTCGGGAGTGTGATGATTTAATGGTTAGTTTGTATGAAGCCAGAAATGAGCGGATGTCCGGTCATGAGATGAAGTAATTAACAAAAAAAAAAATTTATTTACAAAAATAAATACAAGCCAAGAGATTAACTAAGGGCGAGGGGGATCAGGCTGGCTTGCCGGGCAGAGTCCTCCGGGAAAACGAAGGTCAAAAAACAAGGAAGAAAAAGGCGAGTAAATACTACAATTTCCAGAGGTGTGCTGTTAGTGCGATCGAGCGAGTTACCGCGGTACTGAACATGACGCGCTGACACCTGCCGTTGCCCAAACCACGGTATAAGAAGGGTCTGCCCGGCAGGAAACCGGACCCTGACCCTGAGCGAGCCCTGACCTTGCCAGGCTTTCCGCTATCAGACAGTAGGGGGCAGTGGAGACAGCCCCGGTCCCCCCACCACCCCAATCTGCCCGCAACAAGACATTTAACCCTCACGATGATCCTGTTAAATTTGGGGACAAATCCTGCAAAGTTCTGCTTTAAGACAGAAAATTAACAATCCACTATTTTACCCCAAACCTTCACCTCTAAGAATAGTACGTAATTAAAAATACCTTCACAAAATCTTATCGTAGTCCATGTATGTGCCGTAATTACATATCACACCTCTGCTGTAACATATCTGTGGATCTGACTGTCAGTGTATTTGTTGTCTCTCTGAAGATGATATCCAGGACATGTGAGCTGATGCAGGTTTCCTCCTTGGAAGCTCTCGGCCTCGATCAAAGGAAGATTCCAGCTCTGAAAGACCTGAAGTACATCAGGAAAGAGATCAACATGTTCATAAAGGTCTGCAAGCATGTACATTTGAGCGAGGACCTGTGTTTATATTGATGTTTTCGGGATGCTACTGACGTTTCTTCTCAATTCTGCCAGTCCACTGAAGCCGTGTCGTGCGTCTGTACCCTGTACGAGCTCAGCCAATCACTGGCCGGCCTGAAGGACAAGAAGAGCTTTGAAGAGCTGAACCTGGGGCCGCTTTGCAAAATCCCCGATATCTATAACATGTTCTGGATGGACAGTGCAACAAAGGACGATGATCTTCACCAGATCCAAACTGTTGACATTTTAAAGGTGTGTCTCACGTGCTATATTTTTTTTCTGTTGAATGAAGTCATGTTTTGCAAGAATATTTTCCAAAAATGCATATTTTAATTGCACTTTCTTGCTTTACATCACAATAATGGTGCAGTATGTAAGTTTTAGGGGGCAGAAATTGAATAAACATCTCATAAGTATGTTTGTGTAGGTGTATAATTGCTCTAAAATATAAATAGTTTGGTTTTTGTAGCACTGGAATAAACCTCAAATATGTACTTCGGGGCAGGGACGTACGACCCTGTAGTTTTTTGATTTTGTCCTAACTTTTGACTAACTCTTACTCACTCCCTGTCATTGGTTTAGCATCTCCGTGTGTTTAGGGGGAAAGAGAAAAAGGAGAAAGTGGACCTGGCTGAGTTTTTGCAGCATTTGGCTGATCATTACAACTGTGAGTCTCCGTATGAGCTGGGCATCTGGATAAGTAGCATTGGCCTTCCCTTAGCGGTAAGAGACAGGAACTGCAGCTTCTACTGGTGTGTTTGTGACTCAATATTAAATCATCTGAATTGGCCAATTCTTCTTCTTCTGTTCAATCGGTCGATATTTCAAATTAGCCATAATGTAACAACAGATTTACAGCCATATCGGTATTCATTTTGAATTGGGAAACAAATTATTTCCAAGTGAACTTCATTTTAATGCATGATATTTAAAAACATAAACGCGCACATACAACTGCAAATCTGAACTAAAAGGTTGGGAAAAATCTGGTAAATTAGTTTGGGGACCCCCAAAAAAACCTCCCATGACCCATTTGTGGGCCCTGACCCAGTGTTTGGGAACCACTCCTATTTTTTTAAAAAATCTTTGATGAGAAAAGCATTTTGTATATTTTGTTTTTGTGTGTAAAATTGACAATAAATATATGATGACATTGTTCTTGATTTGACTAGAAAGTTAGTTATCAGTTGCTGATGACGCAACAAACTGTAAAATCATAACCTACGGCTTAATTGCATTAATTAATCTGACATTTATCATCATTTGGGTAAAAATACT
Source organism: Brachirus orientalis (assembly GCA_016785285.1). NCBI lineage: Eukaryota > Metazoa > Chordata > Actinopteri > Pleuronectiformes > Soleidae > Brachirus > Brachirus orientalis. The sequence continues at coordinate 1,167,128 of JAFBJR010000484.1, read as the reverse complement.
GATGTACTTCATCAACCACTGCAGTTTTCCAGTCTGTGTCCTTGTAAAACAGATAATAAATGTTACCAATATACATTTGGCTGTATTTTACTTGACCTCCCCCCCCAGACCTTGAAGAAGGTGAGAAATCGCGAGAGAGATTTATTGGCACAAGCTCAGGACATAATCCTGAGAGAACTGGAGGAGGAGACGCAAGATCAGCTGAGAAAAGTCAAGAGGAAAGTGTTGGAGTCGCTACAAGGAGCCGGTTCCTTCTCCTCACCGGGAAACTGTGACCTCAGGAAACAGTACGCACAGAAGACAGCGGCGGAGGTCGTGCTGCAAGTGTTCACGAATGCAGAGGGAGTGTTCACACCCAGAATGAAATGGGTGGGTGCCAGTTACACTTACACTTGGTTGTAACACCATGTACCATATACAGTACCTTTATAATTAGGTTACTTAGGCTTTAATGACAATTTATATACTGCAATTACTCACTCACTCATCTTCTACCACTTTCACTTCCACATGGGGGGCGCTGGTGCCTAACTCCAGCTGACATAGGGCGAAAGGTGGGGTACAAAAGAGACAAACAACCATCCACTCTCACATTCACACCTACGGCCAATTGTGAGTGTTCAATTGGCCTAATTCCCATGTTTTTGGCCGATGGAGTGAATTGATACCCAAGTCGCCTCTGATCAGGATGCTCATTTGTGACACATTTTTTCTGTTTTGCAATCCAGCAAGTCCAGCAGTTTCTGATGTGCGTGTCAGGCGACCGGCTAGCTCGGGCTCTGTTCCAGCTGGCCATCTGCGGTGGCTCCCTGGCTGTCCCACATGACCTGGTGCCCAAAGACAAGTCACCCAGAACCAACGAACAAACTAAGACCGAGGACAAAGTCTCCACACCTCTCCCCAGTGCAGGTACCAGAGTTCTAGCCACATGTAGCCTAAAAAACAAGTATCTGTTCAATATGTGTCTGTTTTGGTGTATTTTTGTGTTTGCGTGTGTTTGAACGGTCACAGTCACTATTTTGCAAGAAAAATTGAATTTCAATTTTTACATCAAAAATAAATACAAAGGGATCAGTCATCAGTGGGTTGTTAGATTGTTGCCAAAATTTATTGAGAAGATAGTTGGGTGATTACTTAAAAATCACTAAAAATTCACATTGATCCATCAAAATCTGTCAACAAGAAGTTGCTAACAGATTATGCATGAGATTAAGGTTAGGATTTTAGAGATTTGACAGATTTGAAACTTGGTCTGTTGGTCGAATGTTTGGTTCTATACACAAACACCAAATTTTGTTCAAATCCAATGAGTTTTGACAGAGATATGAATTCTTATAGTTTTGCCCATTGTAAGAAATAGGGATTTCTTGAACATTTTATAATTTTGTGACATCATCAGTGGGTAGATTCTTACCAAAATTGAATGGGAACATACTTGGGTATGAAAAATCAGATTGAGCCATGAAAAAGTGCGCTTTTCGTCCTCTCTCCTTTCTATCCTGTCTTTTCCCTATTCACCGAGCCCCATCTCCACTCAGCTGTAGATTCCTCAATAATTATTGTGGACTAATTGGACTAAATGTTTGTATGTGGTACATGGCTGTGAAAGTGGTACTTGTACTTCCTGCAAGGACTACTTCCAACTTACTGTAGACAGGAAGTTACTAACAGTGTTCCTGATGTACAGAGTTAGGGTTAGGGTTATTGAGAAAGTAGTAGGATGGCAGGGTGAGACTTACCGAGATGGTACAGTGTCTTATCCTGTATACAAACACCAAGTTTTGTTTAAATCCGATGAGTTTTTACAGAGATGTTTTGTTTTGTTTTTAGAATTAGCGAGGGGGTTTTCTTGAAAATGCGACATTTTTTGTGACGTTATCACAAAACAAAAAGGTGATCACCTACCCATCAAATTATTCCGATCGATTTGTCTGCAACTGTAGACAGGAAGTTTAAGCATGACCTCCTTGCCCAAAGTCATAATCACAAAGCATGACAAATTGTCACATGTGTACCAGTATCTCTTGCATTCCAAATCCAAACAACGTCAGTAAGTCACCCGATGAACAGACACTTGCATTTGTCGACGGATGTTTTTGTGATTACACGACATTTCTGTTCTGTGTCTTTCAGCCACAGTGAAGGAGTTTCTCAAGAACTGCCTGTCCTCTTATAACTCAGCCGTCACTCTGGGACACATGTCCACGCTGGAGAAGAAACTGAGCAGACACTTCCGGGTCAAAGATTTCCTGTCTTTACAGCAAGGCAGCTTCTTGGAGTTTCTGGTTCAGCATATTCAGGTACAACAGGGTCCCAGGACAACGTCGACCCGTCTGTCTATGAAAATAATCCCTTACATGCTTAGGAATGAAGACAAATTTGACATAGAACAACACAAACATGGCCACAGATTACAGTGTAGCACTTTATTATTGTAACCAATTTAAGGTACAATATTGGTTTGGGCAGTTATTTGTTTAGTCTAGCTTTTGATGTAAATGAATGGTTTATACTTCTACTTCTATTTGTTCATTTTTATCTTTATTTGCTTTGCTATATCTATATTTTATTGCTTATATTAATAAAGTATTAGATTTTATAGTTTTACTCTTTATAAGTATTTGTTAGACATATTTTATTATATTTATTTTCATCATGTTCATATTGAGTTATTTTATCAAGTCATATTTTATTACCTAGTGTGCATTTCTTAAGTATGTTTTACCTCATTTCCCGTTCTGTTTGAACGGAGCTGTATAATGAAACTGACTGTTAGCTACGATGCTAGTTTTTCCCCACGTTAAATCCCATTAATTTATGCTAACAACATTAGCAATATGACCCGCTGGCAGTGTAAATGATGCCCAATGTCGGCTCTTCACGTTTTGTTGAGCTGCAACTAACAATTATTTTCATCATCGATTAATCTGTTTATTATTTTCTTGATTGATGAATTAGTTGTTTGGTCCAAAACATTTCAGAAAATGTTGATTTCAGAAACCTTGAAATGGGTTTTTGTCCTTTTAATGATTTAGTTGTTATATGGAGCAAAGTAAATGTTAACAAAAAAATCAGAGAAATTGTTTTAATTATTCAAAAAGACTCAAACCAATGATCAAAATAGTTGTTGATTAATAATCAATTAATCGTTGCAGCCGTGTTTTCTTCACAAATATAGTGTTTTATTACAGCTGACTTTCTAAACTGTTCTCGTTTATTCATAAAGCAGCAAAGCAATCATTTCTCTCATTTTCCATGTGGGTTTTTCGCAACTTGGAAAATTGGTCAATCATTTTCCAGGTTTTCCATGACGCACAGGAACCTTGTGACACTTAGTTTTCGTCCCGTCTTGTGTGTGAAGTGCAGATCCGGGGGTTCGATTAAGACCCGGACGAGAGATTTGACTCTGCTCGTTCATGCATCCTGACTTTGCTGCGTTTGTGTGCAGCTGCTGCAGGACACACTGGGCTCCACTCTGTTTCTGAGCAGCGGCAGCATGGACCTAAGCGCCGGCGGTTTCCGACCCACCAAACAAGACGTGTTTGAGTTCATCAAGCAGTGCGGCAACTTCACATCTACTGACCCCGATGAAGTCAGTCATTGCACACTCATATGTCACATAAACGTCCAGATTTAATACTATGAATGTGTCTATTTTCTTTCCTTTTTTTTGATTGAGTGGTGCCAAACACTGTGTGTGTGTGTGTGTAGATTAATAGCCAAAACAAGTTCTGCAAAAACCAAATGTATCATTTTTTTGGGGAAGTTGTATCAGAGGACAACTTCAGCATTCATGATGTGGAAATAGAAACAAAACTTTCTGGTGTTCTACTTTATTATAAACTCTGCTGGAAGTCACACTTAAATTGTGTAAAATTAATCGTAATACTAGAACTAAATGCCAAGACTGAAGGTCTGTTATGCCATCATGCATTGTGTATTTTATATTGTTCTATTATGGTTCTGTATCTCAGCCACTGCTTGGAAATATGGAGAAACACATAAACCTTTCATAAATTCATTATAAATCGTTGCCCAAACACATCATAGAGAATTCTATAACGCCCTGTTGAAATGTAACCATTGAATTGATTACAGAAATCAGCCAAATAATGTATAAAGTACATTAAAAAAAATTGTCACACTATAATATTTTTAATCCGACAGAGATGATTAGCTGAAAGGGTTGCTTATATATGAAAACATGTAGTATATTGTTAAAAAGTTAAAGAGTTATTGATTAATATAAGTTACTTGCGGATGGATGAGCGTTGAAAATGACAGATCTATCTGAATTTTAAGGAAATACCACTCCCTTATAATGGACCAAATTTTTAAAAATCATATCTCTGTCAGAACTCATCGGATTTGAACGGAATTTGGCGTGCGTCTGCAGGATCAGACACTCCACCAACTGACACTTGAACTACTGTGACAGGAGTCAGTTTCGTGTAATAATCGTCAGATTTCTACTGGGAAACCCCTTCGTTAAAATATTGGTCATAGCTCAGCAGACAGACTAACTTTCGGTGTGAACGCACCATTACAGGTTTTCTTACCCACTCTCTTTTCTCCCAGCTTTCCCACATTGAGTCAGCGCTCAGGTCCCATTACAGAGTCCGCGACTGTCGGGACCTGGGCTATGGCTCACTGCAAACCCTGGTTGGCCTGGTCCAGCGCCAGAGCGGGCTGATTGGAGGAGGACAGAGCCAGGTCTTCTACGAGTCTGCCCTTTTTGCCAAAGATGGCAAATCAAGGTTGGCTGCATTTTACACCGACAAATGTATTGCACTTTCATGGACTAAAACAGGGGATGCACTTTTATATTTGACGTGTGTATCATATGATGTTTGATTCATCCTGATGACCGATTAATAAATAATAATCCAATTACTAGAAATTGGCAAATATCAGACCCAATTGAATAAGTGGTTGATCTGTTTATTTTTTTATGATGAGCCAATTGGACGTTCAAATTTGATCTAAAACCAAGGCTGTGCTGAGAGCGCCCTCTGCTGGACCATGCTGTAATTATTTTTAAAAGCTGTTTTGAGCTTTTTGGCTGTGCTACACTACATTCTGAACTCAGGCTTTTAGAGATTCTAGTTTGAACCTGCAACCCTACTTCAGAAGTATTTTTAAACAGATGAATTCATTAAATTAAACCGAGTTTAACTGACATTCACATTAAATAACATGCCCCAGGAATATCATTGATGTTGTTGTCAAGTTGAATATGTGATTTTTCCTCTAGTTTTTTTTTAAGAGAGAAGACATTTCTCCTGGAAAATACAAAAAAAAACAAAAAAAAAACCCTGAGCTCCATACAGGAAATCCCAGAATGAGATAAAATTAACAATATAATGTTTTCATCAGTTCCTGTTTCCTCCCTGTCTTTGCCTGTGTCCCTCCTTCCTCCCATTAACAGTGCTGAAGGTGGGTTTGAGGCAGTGGGGCTTCTGGGCGAGATGACCACGGCCCAAGCCCTGAACAGCTTGCTCTCCTGCCCCCTGCTGGAGGATTTAAACGAGTGGAGCCAATGGGAGCTGGTCTTTAAACCCGTGCATGGCTCTCTCAAAGATTTCATTGAAAGAAATGCAGGTATCTGCCTGGGAGCATAACATGGCTGCCACCTACACCCGCTGTAGTTTACGATATCTTGGTAACATGTTAGACAGCTTTTTCAATTCATTCAGTACAGTTTCTTAACCAGTCACTCTCCCGCACCAAAGTCCAGAGAGAAAATGAGTGATTTTACGCGACAGCCCACAGGAAGTTGTTGGTCCACTGAGTTATTTTGTGAACTCAGTGTTTGAAATTAGTTGCTTGGATTCAATTTTGTGGTGCAAACTTGCTAAGTGAGGCAGCCGTAGACTAGCAGCTCCTGTGTCTAAAATCGCTGAATTTCTCCATGGGCTTTGGTGTGGGAGAGTGAGTGGTAAATAACGTTAGCTTTCTGTTGGAAAATGTTGTCTTTTGGTGACAAACATGTTCTTCAGTTATCTTACACTAAAGTCGGGATAGACTTTATTAAAAAGGAGCCTTTTGTTTAGTACCAGAAAACTGTTTTTTGTCATCACATTCAGCCTTTGTGCCAAATGTTTTAGTTACTGCGTTTGTGAAACTGACACGTCGGTTAAAAAGCTCCCCCTGTGTCGTTGCGCTCAGCTAACACAGGTCTGGCGGCGTTGGAGGTCGCACCTGGTGTCCTGCTCAGAATCACCACGCACACCGGAGACAAGCATTTCTCTAGCGCCACCATGAGCCTGGACCCCGTCGGCACAGCTGGACATCTGGTGTCCATGATGGTAGCTGATGGGATGGACAGTGTTCCCACAGCCCTCCTGGCCAATTACATGCAGAGCTCGCTTGAATTAGCTGCAGCTAAAGAAGGTAGCGTTATTAGCATTCGCTTTATTAGGTTTGCCTTTTTTTTTTTTTTACAGCAGGAAATAACGTGTTGTATTTCAGCTGTGGCTCCACACGTGTCATCAAAATTAAAATAAGTTGTTGTCTTTTTTGTCGTCTTTTAGAATTTCCTCAGGCTGAAGACGAGACGTCATGTTACAGCCGGGTCGCCAAGTTTGTCTTGGCGTGTTTGACGCGAATCCCCATCAGAATCTGCCAGACCTTTCTGCAGCAGGTCGGTCTCTCTGCATCGTCCGTGGAGCTCAAAAGGAGCAAACACAGACATGCGCTGTTATTTCTGCAGAGATGTTGTTTTAAAGCTCTGCATAGATTTAAAAAGGCACAAAGCCTGGCACTTCATACCCCATGTAAGCCAGCAAAGTGTTTTACAACAAAAAAAAAGCAATACAAAATGTTCATAATCAATGAAATAATTTTAAAATCAACTCTTTGTTTCTAATTATTTGGGGCGTTTTGTAAGAAGTCGTGTAAAAAAGTGGGATAATATTCAGTGAGGTGGTCAATGTTCTGATACAGACATGCTTAATTTTAATTTCCAAATTCTGTATGTATCCTCTCTAAAATTCTAAAAAAATGACATTTTACATTCTTTTTCTCATGTGCTTTAAGTCTGAAAATACATAACTTCAAACTAAACCTTTTATTTCGGATTTTGTAAAAAGCATGAAGTGCTTTTAAACTTATTCTGGCTGTTCTTCAGGGCAAATAAAGGTGAGTTTGTCAGACACCACTGTTCAGACAGCCAACCCCTTGTTTGCGATGTTTAATGAGAAACTGCCTCCTTATGAGCTTTAGAAGCTGTGTAACAGACATCAAACGTTTTCTTTTAGCAGTCTGGTCAAATTTACTCCATACAACATATTGCCTAAGTCATTTGAGTATTGCTTTGCTCTAAACTTTGGTTTAGTTCTGACTTACGATATTGTTGTCCCGTACCCTTAAATGCTGTCTTGACAAAAAAATCAAATTATGCATTTAACAGTTTGAATTCCATGATTCCATCCATGTTTTCTGCATCACAGAAATCATAGGGTCCTAACAATGGGTGAATACACACACTGCCTTCAGCACATCAACCAGTATCGCCAATTATGTCGACTAATCATCGCAGCCCCATTTTAAACCAATTATTACCTCAAAAATGGCTTCGGAAAATCTGTCTGTTGCACCTCTGACGGATATTTTTCTTGCATTAATGTGACTTCCAGGTCTTCTTGGCACCTTTCACACGAGCCCTAGGCCAGGCCAAGTCTAAACAGGTCCTAATCGCAGTGGCCCGGTCTGACCCGAGCCACATGAACCGCCTGCATCGCCTCGGCATCGTCCTGGGCATAACAGAGTGGGAGAAAGACTACAAGGAAAAACTGAACCCACCACCTGTCGCACTTGTGGAGCAGATCAAGGTCAGGAAAAACTGCGGTGAACACGTCTCACTCTCATTTTCTACCGCCTCATCAACTAGGGGTCGCTGGTGCCTATCTCCAGCTAACACAGGGCGAGAGGCAGGGTACACCCTGGACAGGTCGCCAGTCCATCACAGGGCCACATAGAGACAGACAACCATTCACTCTCACATTCATACCTACGGGCAATTAACCGTTTTTGGACTGTGGGAGGAAGCCGGAGTACCCGGTGAGAACCCCACGCACCACGGGGAGAACATGCAAACTCCTTGCAGAAGGCCCCTTGTTCCAACTGGGTTGTGAACCCGGGAGCTCTTGCTGCAAAGGCAAGAGTGAACACGTCTCTCTATGGAAACAAAAGATCTGTGTGATAAACAAAGAAAACTTCCTCGGGTTCTTTGAGTCAGCAGCAACGACATCTATACGGTTGTCCTTCTGTTAGCAACTTCCTGGATCGCCCAAGTAGGTTCCCTTTAAATTTTGGCAAGAATCTCCCCACTCTTGTCTCACAAAACATGATCAAAAAAAATACCAATTCTTTAATGGGCAAAACTGTCAAAACTCTCGAAATTTGGTAATTTGCAGGATCAAAAACTCCACCGTCAGACTAAATTTCAACCCAATCGGATCCAGATTCTGCATTAGGCAGCAGTTTAAATTGAAAATGGTTCAGTCCATTGTCATTTTTATGTAAGATGGTAATAAGCAGGTGAAGTTCGATTCAGATCCAGAAAGTTCTTATGGATCAAAATGTAACATTTCATTTTCTAACACACAGGTGACAATCTCTTTCTTCTTCTTCTTCTTCTTCTTGACTCAGTTCAACTTGAACCGTTCCGCGAGCAGCAGTGTCTCGGCGCTGAACGGCAGCGAGGACGAGAATCTTGAGGAAAACATCATGGACAGCAGCTTTGCTTCCTCCCAGCTCAGCGAGAGCCAACACCGAGGTGACCGAACTGTATTTGTGTAGGACCAACACGCAGCATACACTAACTAAGGCAATTTGCAGTGTAAGGCACGAACCTGAAACTCCCTTTTAACAAGAAAAAACCATCCACCAAGACTGGCTGTGGTGAAAGGAAAAATGAGCGACAGAAAGGCGGTAAAGAAAAAAGGAAAGAGGAAGACAAGGTACAGTGTAGTAGTATCATCATTATTATGCTATGATAAAAAATTACATTAAAACTCTTGATGTATATAACAGCTGCATTAAGTTCAGGATAAGTTCTAAATCAAGAGTTTTAATGTAATTTATACAAGCAGTAGAATTATCATTTTTTATCATAGCATAATAATGATGATACTAGTACACTGTAAAAAAATATTTTCAAGAAAGTAAAATCAGCCTTGCTGTTAGGAACTTGTTTTGGAAAAGAGAATTGAGATAAATAGTTTTGTCAAGCAAGTTTTGCACTTTAAAAAAAAAAATATTTTTCTTGGTAAGATATGACAACTTACTTTAAGCTTCAGTTACTAGTAACAAGATAAAACAGTTTGCATGAAAGTAATATATATATATATATTATCACTTTATATATTAATAATTTTGGCCAGTTTTATCACTTTTTTTGCCATTTTCTTCTACTTTTCAGGTTAATTCCAGTCTGACAGTGGCTAGATATTGTATCAAAGGCAAAACTGGCTTAGCCCATTGGCAGATTCATTGTCTTAAAACAAGAAAATCTAATAAATTTAAGAACATCTGGCTTATTTCTAATAGGGCTGTTTTTGCAGTGGACTAATACTACTAAGCCTACTAGCCTCGCAGCTAGATCCGGATCCTGCTGTCCAGGAATCACAGCGAGGATATAATTTTTATTATTATTCAAATATTTAGTTGCCGATTGTTTCACAGTTAATGGCATGGAAGACGTGGGGGTTGAGGAGGAAGAGGACGAAGAGGAGCTGTTTGAGTTCGCTCCACTTCCTAACGGGGAGTCATCGCACGTCACCTCTGAGGCAGAAGAAGTAGAACAGGAGGAGGAGGAGGAGGAGGAGGAGGAGGAGGAGCCGTCAGAAATGTCTGATTCAGATGAAAAGGACGATGCTGCCAGCTGCCACTCAGCGACCACCTTCACTCCCCAAAGAGCCATCATCGAGGACATCAGGTTCTGATCTTATTCACCTCTTTGAATCGCGTTCTTGCCCAAGTATCAACGATTGTTTTACCATCTGTACGTTTCTTCCTCTGCGTCTTCACATCTCGCACGACAGGAAAAGTGAGTTTGGCATCGGTGAGAAAATGACCGCGAAAAGCCAAAGGCTCATACAGAAGAATCAGGAGCGGCTGGGCCGCAGTTTGGAACGCCTCTCCACTGAACTGTACAGCAAAGACACACACTTTGTCCTGGAGCTCATTCAGGTGCCTTTTTTCTTCGCTTACACCCTGAAACAGACCTGGATAATAAGAAACACAGTGAACACTTGGAGCTTTGACAGTTAGTAAAAACAACGGAAACTTAATTTCCATTAAAAATGTATCACATATTTTAACTAGATTTTCAAAAATTCTAAAAAAGAAACTGCATATTCATGTGATTTCACACTTTAGTAAGCCTCGATAAGCACTAGGTTAGAGGTTGACTCATTAGTTTTTCTATGGCTAATGCAAATGCAGATTTCTAAAAATCCCACCAAAAATTGGTAGTTTATCAATTTTTTTTTTTTAACAACAGAAATACAAAATTTCCAATAACTGTCCAATTAATAAATAATCAGCCAATGCTGACGATTACAAAACAGGTCTTTATTTTTGACAGATGCAATTAAAAAGTTTGCAAAACCCTGATTTATTTGAGATGAGATGAAACTGAAAAGCCACCTGAGATTATGATCCATGTTTCTTCATGATTTCTTGTTGATTATGATCATCTTATTGTTTGATGTCTTGGTTCTCCATCGTACAGAATGCGGATGACAACAGTTACCCATTAGACGCTGGCGTCGTTCCATCGCTGGCCTTTGTCGTGGAGAAAGACTGCATCACTGTCCTCAACAACGAGAGCGGCTTCCAGGAGAATCACATCAGAGCCATTTGTGACGTGGGTCGCAGCACCAAGGGCAAACACAAATACGGATACATCGGTAAATCCGTTGGACACACAGACATACATTACAGATAATGTTAATACTGCGCCTGGGTTTACCAATAGACAAGGGTGCTAGCAAGCTAACGCTATCTACCCAACCTGCAAACTGAAACCTGTAGATGGAAAAAAACCTTGAACATTCTAGAAACAGCCCAAGCTGTTGTCTGGAAAGGGAGTAGTCGCCTCTCCAGGTATCACCAATGGATTTAGAAACAGATATTTTATTATATTGGACTTTTCTAATGACCAGTATCGCAACCTTTTATTTATAAAAAACTAATTGTGCAAGTACAAGTTCTGTCAAAGACTGTATCAGCACGAATCAAGGGTTATACAAACATTCTGGCCCCTTTGTAGTGGGTATTTTGGCATATACTTGCGTATCACGTAGACTACAGCTCTGGGTAAGTCACAGTGTATTGAAGAGTGATTGAGTTTGTTTGACTCTAAGGCTGCTTTGGGATGATCCCAATTGTGCTCGACTCCACAGGACAAAAGGGCATCGGCTTCAAGTCAGTGTTCAAGGTCACCGACTGTCCAGAGATTCACTCCAACAGCTTCCACTTGCGCTTTGACAGGACGCGCGGTCTCGCTTTGGGATACATCCTCCCCCACTGGACCGAAGATGAGAGGAATTTAGACGCACACATGGAGAACATCAGTCAGAACAGGTTAGATGAGTGAGGGGGAAAAAACATGTGAAAAGATGACATTTTGACTTGTCACAATAAAAACTGGTGTCGCAAAAAAAATTGCCTTCATGCAGATAGCCATTAAAATCTGTCACATGACCAAATTAAGAAATGTGAAGGACATCAAAACACATCTTCGAGTTGGAATATTTGAATGTCCACTTGTTTCCCAATGGATCACATACCCGGAAATCTGCGACACAAAGAAAAAGCTGCTGCTCGTCTCTTTTCCTCTAACAGAACTATACAGGTTTCAGGATAATGCCTGATTTGTGTGCAAAAAAAAGCCCCACAAGAGATAGACAATTAAAAAGTACCCTCAATACAACCCAAAGTTCCCCAATGCAGCTCAAAGTTCCTCCAACGCAGCTCAAAGTTCCCTCAATGTAAACCAAAGTTCCTCCAACGCAGCTCAAAGCTCCCTTAATGTAAACCAAAGTTCCCCAATGCTGCTCAAAGTTCCTCCAAGACAGCTCAAAGTTCCCTCAATGTAAACCAAAGTTCCTCCAACGCAGCTCAAAGTTCCTCCAACTCAGCTCAAAGTTCCGTCAATGTAAACCAAAGTTCCTCCAACGCAGCTCAAAGTTCCCTCAATGTAAACCAAAGTTCTCCAATGCTGCTCAAAGTTCCTCCAACGCAGCTCAAAGTTCCATCAATGTAAACCAAAGTTCCTCCAACGCAGCTCAAAGTTCCTCCAACTCAGCTCAAAGTTCCCTCAATGTAAACCAAAGTTCCCCAATGCTGCTCAAAGTTCCCTCAATGTAAACCAAAGTTCCCCAATGCTGCTCAAAGTTCCTCCAACTCAGCTCAAAGTTCCCTCAATGTAACCAAAGTTCCCCAATGCTGCTCAAAGTTCCCCAACGCAGCTCAAAGTTCCCCAACGCAGCTCAAAGTTCCCTCAATGTAAACCAAAGTTCCCCAATGCTGCTCAAAGTTCCCCAACGCAGCTCAAAGTTCCCTCAATGTAACCAAAGTTCCCCAATGCTGCTCAAAGTTCCCCAACGCAGCTCAAAGTTCCCTCAATGTAAACCAAAGTTCTTCAAAGCAATTTAAGACTCATGTAATTTCTTTCCTTATCAGCTGGACAACTAAGATCTGCCTCCCTCTGCGCGCCGAGAGCCACCAGACCAAGAACTTGTTTCATGATGTGCACCCCTCCCTGCTGCTCTTTCTCCACCGCCTGCGCTCCATCACCATCTGCAATCAGGTAGCTCTGCTTCTCACATGCAAACGTGAAAAAACCACACGCAGAAATTTTTTTTTATTCCAACACTACGAAATGGTCCTGCTTCTGTCCTCCTGCAGAGCGAGAACCGTCTCGTGACCATGACACGAAAAGATCTGAATCATGACGTGGTTGAGGTGGAGCACACGGAGGGCGTGGAGCGGTGGATGGTGGTCAAGACGACACTGCAGCCCAAACAGGTGATAAACACATACAGATATAAAAACCCGTTCACTCGTAACTAACTGTACCTGCTCCTAAACTGCTGTCTTTGGTTTGCTATCTAGCTGAGATGTCTTTGTCTTTTTAACCATTCAAATTTGATCTGGTGGTTCGTAAACACATTTTCCTTCAGGTGACAAAGTCAGACGAGAGATTTTTCTATAAGAGGATGTAGATCGTGTTCTGCAGACACCAACAAACGCTGTATTTCTGTGCATGTTTTTGTTTGTGTCTCCGCTGACTGACGTCTGCCACCTTCAGCTCAAAGAGGACGTCGTGTCGACCGAGCTCGCTCTGGCTTTTCAAATCTGCAGCGACGGCACAGACACAAGCGTCGGAACTCAGCCGCAGAAACAGCCCGTGTTCGCCTACCTGCCCCTTCGCAGTTTCGGCTTCCGTTTCATCATCCAAGGTGAGAGTGGACTTTTGAATTTTGGACCAGATCAGTCGCGGAGAATGGACATCTGACTCTTTACTTGACACTGTTCTTTCCAGGCGACTTTGACATTCCGTCCTCGCGTGAAGACGTGGACAGAGACAGTTCCTGGAACCAGTGGCTTCGCTCTGAGATCCCTCAACTTTTCCTTCAGGCCATGGACGTCTTCACTGTGAGACACTATTGTCTTGTATTGTGGGAGAAATGTGACTTAATGAGGATTAGGAAGAAAAAAAAGTAAAAAGACATGTAAAATGTCTTATTTTTCCACATAAGATCCATATCCACAACTCATTTATTCTGCTTCCACTCTAATGTTTCAAAATAAAAGCTTAACCAGACCCGGGGGGATTATACTTTTAAAGTCTTTTAAGACATGGTTTCAAAAGTGTTTGCTACTCTTCATGACATTTTATCATTGGTTTAATATCCTAGAAAATGTCCTACATCATTTTTGGACTGTGTGAAAATACATTTATTACATTCTCCATATTCCTGCTGAACAAAAAAGATGTGTACCATTTGTTATCGTGAAACAGTGAAACAGAAAATTGGCTAAATATATGAACCAAAAAAACATATTGGTCAAACTCTAGTTTTGTAACTCGCGTTTGCTCCTGTTTCCAGACTTATCCAGAGTTCAGCGGGCTGAAGGGTCTCTGCTACTTCCTGCAGTTCATCCCTCTGCCTGACGAGGTGCTGGACTTCTTCAAGCCTGTTGCTGGTCAGATTATCACGCTGCTCAAGGGCAAGGCCTTCCTGCCCACGCTCGGCTCAGGTATTTCAAATACTTTCTGATTTGTTGTTTGACGCGTCGAGCGCCGTTGCTCTTAAATAATTATCGGTGTAAGAACAAACACTTGTGCCGATTCTTGATTTTACTATAAATGCAAGGCCCGTCCGTCTGTGACGGTTCACTTGACAGACTGCAGGATACAGAAAAGCATGTACAAAAATAATGTATATTAAAAAAAATGAAACTTTGGCTGTTTTCTCAGGCGATAACATAACGTACAAGCTGCCGTCTCAAATCGCCGTCTGTCAGGACGCCGTCATCCGTGATGTGATTGGCCGAGAAGAGCTGGAAAGACACCTGTCCCTGTCCTACCTGCACCCGGCTCTAAGCCCCGCCCCTCCCGCCTCCCTGCTCTCTCACCTGGGAGTCCGATACCTGCGGGGATCGGACGTCACCACGGTGACCACGGCTATGGCCAAGGAGCTGGTGAAGGTGGAAGGCATCCATACAGGTTTGTAGTGTAACATAAACACAAACTAAACCACACATCAGTGATTAAATAAGAATAAGTGAAATAAAAAAAATTGCAAAACACACACACCCACAACAGATGGCGGCCTACGACAGCTCGCCAGGTTGCTGGTGTGCAACTTCCGAGCTCTGGAGTACGGTTATGGAGAGGCGGACTCCATCCTGCAGTGTCTCAAGGAATTACCCATAATCCCCCTGGCTGACGGACGCGTGGTGGCACTAAGCGCAGAGGAAGTGTTCTTTCCGATGGAAGAAACCACCAGCAGGAAAAAGAAGAAATCAGCTCCGACAGGTAGTTTCATTTGAGCCATAGTTCTATAAGTTCTGTGAGTAACAAGTGCAGACGGAGCCCCGACCTTCACCAAGGCTTCGACACTTTATCACCTGTGTTTTCCATTTTGAGCCACTGGATCCAGTAGAAGTTTCTGGATCTGTACAGAACCTTACCAGCTTATAGCTGTTACCATCTGACATAAACATGGCAAAATTCATCCTGATCTGTTAAGATGGCGCTGACGTAGACACATCTAAACTTGTTCAATGGGACTCAGCCATATTATTTACAGCGCCGTCAAATCTGTAATCCGGGTCTAACTGAGATTAAATTTAGAGTGTCTGATGCTGCTTACACAGATTTTTTTTTTTTTTTAAATGGTCTACTCGACTTCTATTTGTACCCAGCAAGGATTTATTTGTTCCCTGCTGAAAATGAGACCAGACATTCGAGCATTGGACATTATGTTACGGTCCTGGATTGGGTTCTGCCTGATCGCAAATGTGTTCATAGGGCCTCTGGCTGCTCTGTACAAGGACGTGAGCGTCGTCCATCCTTCTCTGCTGAGCTGCGTTGAGCCTCTGGAGAGTCAGCAGGTCCGAGAGCTGCTCAGAAGACTTGGCGTCCATGAGCTGGAGCCGCAGGAGCTGCTGGAGCAGCACATCTACCCCTCGATCAGGAAGAACAAGTGGAAGGTAGCGATTCTGGGTTTTACAGAAGCAACTTTTACACGTTAAAAACACACTTTGCCTCAAATGTCTTTCTGTCTCTTTGTTGTCCTCATCAGTCCAAGTCTGAGGCAGTGGTGGTGAGCTACTTGGTTTTCATCAAGCAGCATTCCTCCTCCAGCCAGGAGTTCTCCGACATCGCAGTGCCTGTCCTCACCAACAGGGGGCTGCAGTGCCCAGGACTGGACAGGGTGCAATTCTCTGAAGAGTATGGCAACATTAACCTGCCCAACACACTGCCAGGTGCTGCTGGGTTTATTCATGTGTCAGTGTAAGAGGCCAACTGATGTGGATGGTTGATAATTGTTACATACATTTAGCCCATTTTCTTTTTTTTCTTCCCTGTTGGACAAACACTAACTGTTAAATTATAACAAATAACAATAAAAAAATATTTTTAACTTCAGTAACCAGCTATTAGAAGTTAACAAAAATAGTTTCTTCTGTAGAGTTTAACTGGCTCCTCAAATAAATATATGTTACAATGAAAACCAACTAGTGATATAATCAGGGGACTATAAACTTAAAATTATTTCACCTGTATTTTTACACACCGGATCTTGAAATCCACGAATCAGATCATTTATGAAGTCTCCGAGGACAAAAATTTCTTCTGCGTTTCATTTGTTATAATTGGTTAATAAATTATAATCAATCAGTGACTATCATTCCAGAAATAGCAAATGTCAGCACGATATAATTGGCCCAACATTTGGGTAATTTTTTTTACTAACTATTGTGACTCAAATCAACGTATATTGTGACACCTTTTTTGCAAAATGTAGCGACTAATTCACAACCATATATGAAGACTTGATTATTTCAAATTGGTAAACAAAAACAAACAACCAAAAAAAAAAACAAAACAAATGAAACAAAAAAGGTTGAGAAAATTTGTTGGGGGACCCCAAAAAAATCTGCCGTGACCCATCTGTGGGTCCCGACCCAGGCTTTGGAAACCACCAGTTTCAAAACTATCCTTGTGAGAACATTGTTAGACCAGTCCTCACAACTATAAATCTTTGTTGGACCATGATTTATGTGCAGTTCGCTGACATTTTTGATGATTGATGGGTCAAGAAAATGTAAGGAGTCACGTCACATTTGCTGTAGCCAAATTCATTCCATTTGCTAGTTTATATTCCGTATCAGTGATTGTTCTTTTCTTGCTTTGATAATCGATGGATTTAATGAATTCGATTTTCCCGTCCACCAGGCTACGACTGGACGTTGCTGAGTCCCTGCTACGTGCAGACGGACTGGGACGTGGCAGGATGGAGGGAGCTCTTCACTCAGCTGGGAGTCAGAGACGGTTTCATCATCCGCAAAGAGAGAAAAACGCTCACCGCAGAAGAACTGGTGAGGACAACATCAGAAATCACTCTTGGTTATCAAATCAATCAGACTTTATTTATTATATAGCATTTTTCAAACAAGCAACCCAAAAGTGCTTCGGACCTTGTAAATCTTGTATTATGTATTCAAACTGTAATGGGGAAGTGCCTTTAAATTAGAGCTCCCCCTACAGTTTTGGAGTACGTGTTTTTATGACACCGCCGTAAATATTGTTTCCATTGTTTACCTTTTTGTGGTGAACTTCCCCCCCCTCCCTTCCATGTGCGTTTGTTTTTAATGGAGCCGGCGAACACAAGCCATGACATCCATTTTGTGTCGCTTCTGAGTTTTTGGAGAAAAAAAAAAAAACCCGGTCCGATTTTTACTCGCTCCGTCAGACAACAAATTTCTCTACTGCCATGCTGACCTTCTGATTCTGACAACGCTGGGTCGGCAGCCCTGATTTCGTAAGGCTGGTTTTCTGCGAACCGACAGTAGGGGGCAGTGGAGGCAGCCCACAGTCTCCCTGCAACAAAACATTTTACCATCACAATGACGCCAAAGCTGTTCAGTTAGGTAAAGAATCCTTCATTCGTTGTTGCTTTAAACGCTGCGTCAGAACCCACAGATGAGACTCACCATCACATAAACGCTTTAGTTGCAACCAAAGCAGGTAGACAACCCTTTTTTTTTTTGCATGCTTATTGAACAGGAAGTTCAACACCGGTGTGTTTTCCGTTATTATTCGTGAAGCGTGGTCTCCACAAAAGCAAATGGACACGCCCCCAGCGTCTTAGAGTATAGAGTGTTGCTGACTTTAACATGAATTTAAACCTCATTTCAACTCCTACAAAACTTTTTTTTGAAATCATTCAGATTTGGTAATAACACATTTGTCTGTGGGGCGACAAAGTCAGAAGAGATATTTTTTGTCACTTAAAGGAATTACTGATCAAAAAAGACAAAAATAAAAACAGATGTAATGACAACATAAACAGTAGACAATGAGAGGGTGAATGGGTGTTTTCTGTAAGGACAATATTTACTGGTTGCTTGGACACTCTAGGCAGAACAGACTCTTCCTCTGCATTAGAACCATGACTCATGGCGATGAATCAGGCCGTGATTAAAAGGATGAACACACCAAAGATTAAGAGGAGAAGCGAGATGAATCACAGACTGGTCTCATATTCCCGCTGCCTGGCTTTATCCTGCAGAGCCACAGCTACGAGGGATCCTGAGTGGATTTGTCCTGATGGTGTCAGGGTTTCCTGAGACTAATGTGGCTTTTCCCACTGCAGACACATTCTGATGTGCCACAGCAGGTGTAAGAGATAAAATTAGCCACAATAAAGTGAGAAGTTTTTTTTGTTTTTTCCAAGCATGGCCACATGATGACTGCACTCTCATGGAGGTACGAGGTCACTAAAAACGGGGCTGGCAGCAGGGACAGCAAAATATAAATATTTTTAGCTACTTAAAAAAAAGGCTTATCTAATCCCAGCTTAAGTGTACACTGTCTGAATTATATACTTTTCACTTCTTTTGCCATTAGAGAGACTTTTTTTGGGAGAAAACCTTTGATTTTATTTTTAAAACATTCACTCTCCCACACCAAACTCCATAGAAAAAATCTGTGATTTTTACATCAAAGCACACTGGAGTTGCTGATCCACTGCTGCCTCTATCAGTAAGTTTAAACATGTTATTTAGTGACTTCAGCATTGGAAAACCTTTGTTCAGATCCACCTCAGTGACACAAACTTACCACACGGGGCAGCAGTGGACCAGCAGCTCCTGTGTTGCCATGAACTAAAAATGCTGATTTTTGTCTATGGAGTTTGGTGCAGGAAAACGTAAAAGCTAAATGCAACACAAACCAAAAGCAACCACTGGTACCAAGGTGAAGAAGGAATTCACTGTTATACATCTTTTACAAACAGGAATATTAAGTTTATATTACTTTTAACTTATCCTGCACCAAATTCCATAGATAGAATCAGTGATTTTACATCAAAGCACACTGGAGTTGTTGATCCACTGCTGCCTCTATCAGTAAGTTTAAACATGTTATTTAGTGACTTCAGCATTGGAAATCCTTTGTTCAGATTCACCTCAGTGACACAAACTTACCACACGAGGCAGCAGTGGACCAGCAGCTCCTGTGTTGCCAGGAGCTAAAAACAATGATTTTCTCTATGGACTTTGGTGCAGGAAAACGTAAAAACAACATAAACTTTTCTTTCCTGTGAATTCACTCTGCACATTGGTAAAGGTGGTTACTATTGGTTCTCATGAAGACAGCAGCAGCAGCAGCGTCTCGTCCTGTTACAGTTTTAATCTTCACTCTTTCCTTGTCTTCTTGTCCTCGTCCAGATGTCCAGCCCCTGGTCAGCTGAAAGTGGAACGTGGAACTTGAAGCCCAGGGAGGGCTGCGTGCTCGACGACTACCCCTGCGAGGAGTTCCGTGCTCTGGCCACAGCTCAGATGAACTCCGCCCTCCTCCTGCAGCAGAGAACGGCCCTGCTGAATCTGCTGGCCACCAACTGGAACTCTGGGTAACACACACACACACACACACACACACACACACACACACACTCACTGTCTTCACTGTCACAGGAGCAGGTACTTTCACTGAACGTCATGGAAATGGTGTTTTTCCAGGGACAGATAGTTAACTCCTGTCATTTCTGCTTTAGCATTAAAGTCTATGTAAAGCATATGCAGAGTTTCTTCTCATAGAAAATTAAAAAATTGGCCAAGGCCGATTAATATCAAAAGAAAAGTATCAAATCTACAGTGTCCCCAACAGGACAAATGAAATCCATGATTATTTTAGACTTTCTTCTTTGCTCTGTAGGTAAACATGGAGCGTAACCATCTCTGACTCTTACACTGGTGAATTTGCCATGAGTGGATTTTTCCTCTGAGCGTAGGTCAGAGGTCAAATCTGACCATTAAGCTGGTGCAGAGCCGTTGGGTGCTGTATATTCTTCAAAGGGAATTTAGGTCACACGGTTCTGCCACTTTACCGAGTTGTTATACTGTAAATGACATGAGGATCACTGAGCCACGGGCATTTTCATGATGATGTCATGGCTGAAAGTCAGGGAAGTGACGAGTGAATGTGTCTCACGGGTAATTAATCTCCTAATCTGCATGTTTTTGCACTGTGGGATGAACCTGGAGAACATGCAAATTCCATGCAGAAATTCTGACTGGGTCACGAACCCGGGTCCTCTTGCTGCAAAGGGAATGAGTGCTAACCACTACACCAACCCCGTGGCCCCAGAAATGGATATTCTGACTAAAATAAAATAATAATAATAATAATGTCATGATGATTGTAAAAATCTCCTTTGTACTCTTTAAACTGCTACAAAACAAATTATAATCTCTTCATATTTTAAATTATGTAACTATAAATGGGCAAAACCTTCTGTTCTTAATTTTTTTATTTGGACGTGTTCTAAAATCTGAAGGAAACTGATTAAATAATGTTAAAAGAAAATTACAAAAATTTACTACTAAGTTACTAAGATTACAAAAAAAAAGTTTTTTGGGGGGCGGAGCTATGATTAAAAGGGCTAAATGGCTAAAAACAGGCATGGGACAATATCACAATTTAATGTCATGATTTAATCCAGCTTACATGAATTATATAGTTCTAAAAATAGGCTTTAAACACATGAAATGGGTCTAAGAAGGAAAAACAAGAATCTGGAAAGACTTCAAAAGAAACACCACAAGCATTTTCACATCGCCTTTTTCCCCCCCATTCACATTCACTCCAGTGTTTTTGACTGCGATTCGCACAGAATCGTACACCGTCTCATCCTAATCCCCACTAAACAACCTCCTCTCCTCCTTTCAGACACCACTACTCGCAGTACCTCACCGCTCAGGTGATTGACGGCGACGGACGTCCAGTCAAAAGCACCAACTCCTCCTTCTTTCACTGGTTGTGTCGCCTTGACTGGGTGCCGGCCCATCGTCAGCTGGAGGGAGATGAGTGTGAGAGGACGTACCTCAGCCCCAGCTCGGTTTTCCTGACCTCGCCCGAGGTCAGCGGGCTGCTCGGGAATCACGTCTATTACGTGGACATCGATGCCAGCGAGTTCACCAGGGCTTTGGGTAAAATAATAATCATAATAATAATGAAGAGTGCATTAATGTAATGTATTTTAGGGTCACTTTTCTATGTAAACATTAATATTTTTTAACGCTACACCAAATTAGAGAGATTCCAATCTTATACAATTTGCAGAATTTAGTGAAAATTTCTTTTATACCAAGGAAAAATTGGTTCGGAAACTAAAATATCTTTGACTAAATCGAATTGGGACCTTGTTAATCGGAATCAATTCTATTCAGAAAATCAGCAGTGACACCCAGTGTTGGTGTGACAAGACAAGTGTCCTGCGGTTTGTCTTGTCTGAAAACAGCTCCATCAATGTCAGCGATATCAGTTACTGTGAGACCATCACATCACAGGACGCCACCACCACCACCACCATCTTTTTCCTTCCACTTATAGGAATGGGACACTGTGTCTCGGTGGACTCACTGATTGACCACCTGAAGCGATGGTGCGTCAGAGCAGAGCCTGGAGACCACGAGCAGAGACAAGAGCAACGACCCGAGGACGAGTTGGCGGGCGCCAGTTTCACCACCACGGTCCAACACGTCCACAACGTTTACACCTACCTGAGTGCGAACTGTTCCCAGAGCAGACTGAAGGAGCTGTTCCAGCTCATCCCAGCTGTCTTCATCGAGTACAAGAGGTACGACTGCAGCTGAAAACAACAATTAACAGCAATTTGGGGAGAAAATAGTGGTGTGGAGTGTGTTTGAGCAAATAGTGGCTTTTAAGGTTAAAGAGTTAGACCTGTGTGAGGTTCTGTGTGAGTCGAGTTCAAACGCTGGAGTTTATAAAAGGGGGAGGAGTCTGGGACAACGAGCCTCACACTGATTGGTCAAGAGGGTGGGCGAAAGCCTTATTTTGACTGATTTGTTAGCATCAGAATCTGATCTTCCTGACCAACATTAGTGACATTGTCTAGTCTGGACATGTCCCGGTCGTCCATGCCTTTATCTCGTTTTAATCCCGTTTTAAACTCCTGTTTCAATCGTTGGATTCGTCTTCAGTCAACTTCCGTCTTCTCTAGAGCTACTGTACATCACCACTGTTAATTAAAAACTAATTATTGAGCACTAATGGTCTGTCTCTCCAATCTGCATTGACATTATATACACTATTGTCAGTAAAAAAAAAAAAAAGTATAATCTTAATATTAAATACATTAAATATGTCATAAAAAATAAACAAACTTTTGGATGAAAATAAAGCTACAGCAACATTTATCAAGTTTCTGTGAACCAAAATGTGTAATTTTTATTTTTATTAGCTGATTAATAAATAATAACTGTCAATTATTTAAAATTGGCAAATACAGGCTTCATTAGTTGGTTCCATCTCTATTCTCTTTGAATTCTGACACTGGACTTTTAAAAATAAATAAATTTAAACTGAAACAATGTAGGATTTGCTCTCTGGCTCCCCCACAGTTGTTTAATGGTATCATTTGTTACAGCTTTTATATGACGTTTACCGTAAAGTAGATTGTTGTAGTTTTTGTGGAACCAGAAGCTCCATATCCAACCCAATCAATCCAACTTTATGTGTAAAGCACTTTAAAATAATAATCCCTGCTCAGGCTCTGACAGACGTGACATTCACCCTGTTCTTAGTTCACGTAGCATCTAAATAATCTGGATTTGAGACATTATTTTTCATGGTTGAAGCATCTTAGGCTACAAGCGAGACTGTTTTCTCAGGCGAGCTGACGACTGGTGCTCCGGACGCTTCTACCACCTGAAGGAAGTTTGCTGGAGCGACACCACGATGATGTTCCAACGCTACAAACAGCTGACCCGTGAAGCCGACAGCCCCGTTCAGGAGCCCAAACTCCTGGCTCCGTTCTACAGCCCCCTTGAAGGCATGAGCGACTTCTTTAAAGGAGTATGCTGCTCTTTTCCTGTCTACCCAAACAACAACAACAACAATCTCCTTTAAATCTGTCGCTGTTAGCTCAACTACTATAAATCTCTGACTATATATTTTACAGACACTCAAAGTGGATCGCAACCCCAACATGAAGCAGTACGTGGGTTTGTTGGAGCTCATCTGTTCCTCGTCTGCCATACCGACCTCTGAAACACTGCAGGACGTGTCCGTGCTCTACGCAACACTTGGTAAGAACTTTAAAAATGGCTGCTCTTTTCTTTCCACCACAGGAAAAATCTGATTCGTTTTACAGATTATTAGGGCGAGACTGAGGGGAAAAAAAGATAAAGTAAAGCTTTCAAGAAAAAAAGTCGTCCCTTTCGTCCATCCTCATGATGTGGCGTCTTAATCTGTCTACGCAGCCATTAATTGCAATTGTCATAAGAATCCATCTGCCATAAAGCGTTGGACCCTCTGTTGTTGTACACAACGTCAGAGACGCCGTGTCCACTGGACTTCCACTCCTTCTGGATCCAAAATATAAATGATGAATCTAATTCCTTCTTGAGAAACTATAAAACCTGAAGCCTTGAAGACAAACACTACCAGCCATTTCCTACTCCACAGAAATCTGTGCGATTCTTTTGTTCAGAATAGAAAAAAAGATGAAGTATTTCCCTATTTGTGAAGAACCGAACCACATGTTGCTCCATGTTCCTTATTTTGTTGCAGGCTACAGCCTTGCATGTAATTTAGAACTATTTTACAACTTTATTATTGAAATTGTACTTACAATTGATCCAGATTTGAAACACCAAACTGAAAATGTTGCTGTAGGTGTCTAAGAGTCTGAAAATCCTGGCATCCTCACCAAAATGCAACAGATTTACAAGAAAGAAATCATTAAAAGGGAGTAATTATGGTGTGTAGACAAAACAAGAAATTTGAGAACATCATTATTTCAAGGTTTGGGAACCACAGATCAATGATTTTCTGACATTTTCTCCAACAGCACACAAGTGTAAAGTTGCGGCGTCTGCAGAGCAGGACAGTTCCACTCACTACAGCCTGAACCCTGGTTACTGCTCCACTTTGAAAGGCGAGTCAAGTGCACTCACTGATGTCACCAGCAATTCACACTTTTAAATGTCTCCAGTAATGCACCTGTAACGTGGGTTTTATCAGAGAGAGATGATGATAAAGGATGAGCTGGATCACACCAGGCTGCTTTCACAGCACACACACAGGTCTAAATATTCTCCAGAGACAGGCTGTACGTGTGAACGCAAATGTCAGCAGAAATCACTCCAGCCATTCTCTGGAGAGTCACTTGTCAGCTCCCTGGACAAATCTCTGCATTATGTCCAAGTGAGATCATGTGAAAAATTGCCCTACTTTTCCTCTAAAGCTGCGTTTCCATCGAGTGGAACAGCTCACTTTGGTACAGTACATATTTATTTGCTTTTCTATTAGGAACAGTAACAAAACAATATATAACAGTACCATTATTTGGCACCCGTCCCTCGGGTTTACCAGAGTAAAATGGTACAGTACGGTCACCCATTGTCACTCTCTTGTGACTGGTGTTTCTTCTCATACAAAGTTTGACGTCTTTGACAGAGTAGCAAAAACCTGCTGCAGGACGTCCTCCATTGTCGTCTCTTGTGTTGCATTTGATACCGCTGTTCGCTGGTCTTTACCATTCCAGCCTGCGTTGTACCATGATGGAAACACTGCATACGATAAAGTAAACTCACGAGAAGACTTTGAAATGACCATGACGTCATTTGACGTGAACAAACTCAACCCGAGCGCGACAATCTTTTCTGGATTTTCGGGCTTGGGTCGGGTGTCCGTGCTGTTACTGACGTTGGCTTTCCTCGGTCCTCTCATGTTCAGGTATGGTGTCTGATAAGAGGGTCTTCCCGACCAAAGACAACAGCTGGGTGAGTCTGGCACATAAGCCCATGATCGCGGACAACAAAGAGCTGGAGAAGGTCTTTAAACATCACCAGCAGGTCTGTCTGCTCAACCTGCCACCCGCAGAGAAGAAGGCTACTCCCTGGAGCAAGAACTCCGGTAGGCTGCTGCCATTTTTCATCCTTTAAATACTTGTCTCTGATTGTAATAGGAATTATTGCTAATACCTGGTCATACAGTCCCGGCAGAGCGAGCTAACCTACCCAACTTCAGCGAGACGGACCGATCTCTCTTCATGAAGATCTGCGGTATCCATTCGCTGTCCCAGTGCGTCAAGACTGAACCCCAGACTGAAATCCTGAGCCCCTGTCCAACCATGCAGGCCCTGGTGCGCTCCATCATCCCTTACATCCAGAAGTTCCTCTACCACCACGACGAACTGGCTCACGTCTACTCAGACCTGGTTGCCGGCAACATCGGAGAGAAAATCAGGCGTCTTCAGTTTGGTCAGGTCAGAAGATGACATCATGTAGATCATCTGCTGTTCCATAACAAAAGACTCCTCCATATTTGTTGCTCTTACATTCCAGAGCAACAAAAAGGATCCAAAGGGCGGATTCTTCACCAAAACTCTCATAATTTGTTACAAAGCAGGAAAAATAATTTGAAAGTAGAAAAAAGGTAGCTAATTACGACAACACGCAGGCTAACAGTCCACATTTAAAAGTTCCATTTGTAAGGATTAGTGATCTACGGGGGCCTTCACAAACCAAAAAAGATGTCAGTCTTTGTTTGCTTGAGTAGGCTTCTGCTTGAAACTAACACTAAAACAGTGTGTATTAAATTAGTCTTCAGATTTAAAAATAAACACAAGAAAGCACAAGGTGCACCGTAGTTCGGAGGTAGCAGTCAGCCACCAGGGGGCGTCCCAGCTTCTCACTTAACTCTTCACTAAAGTTACTAAACATTTTCCTGAGGAATTCATGTCCTGCATCGTTCGTTTTAGCTCTTCTTCAGTAGAACATGATGTCAGTTTTGTAACTTCTGTTCTGACTTGGAGGAAAACTGATGTAAACTACGGCACACGAGTGTAACTGTTTGTAGGTGACGTGACGTGTTTCAGGTTTGCACCTGGGAAATGGAAAACTTCATTTAGTACATATGAAAGGTTTATTTTAAGGGTATGAAAACTAAGCATGTTTGTAAATTGTACAAAAAAAAATGTGCGTAGTGAATATTCAAAGGATCCTCCCTCTTGAGGAACTGTTTATACTCCATTTTGGTCCGTTTCACGTCCGTCCATCCCAAACATTACGCCCGTCACTACCCTACGTTCCCTCTGTGCATCTTTTTTGCGTTGGTATGGATATTCACGCAAAACTTCCTCTAGAGGGCAGTGCTGAGCACCAAGTGGCAGGCATCACCAAACATGTAGCCATAGGAGAGGTGATTTCATCGTGTTGGAAGTGTGTCATGACACATGCCAGGTCTCAGGTCTCTGTCCTCTCAGAAGGAGTTGTCCTCTGGATTGGGACACAGCCGAAGTCACGTGGAACCTCGAGTATGAACAGTTCAACAGCCTGTTTTTTTGTTTTTTTTTTTAAAAACAGGTGGATAAGCTGTACATCCGCTACCAGCTGGACGTGGCCGACAGTGACACGGCTGTGGTGGAGATGCAGGACGTCATCTGTGTGCTGAAAGACGAGAAGGAGCTCTACATCCAGAAGGATCACCTGTCGGCCAGACTGGAAATCTGCAGGTGAGTGACAAGGAAACTGTGACTCCTAAATATGTTCTGTTGTTGTTGTTGTTGTTGTTATTAAAAGGTCACATAGAATGGTCTTTTTGAACCAAAAATCCAGATTACTGACGTCTACTTAGATAAATTAAATAATATTTAAAATAATTTTAAACCTCATAGTCTCTTCAGATTAAGCCAGATTATTGCTGCTCTCTGCCAGCCTCTGAACAGCCACTCTGTTTCTGAGCTAATGCCCCGCCCCCCAGAACACTGAGTCTCCTGTGATTGGCCAGCTACCAGCTGACTGACTGCTCCTCGGTGCATCTTCTTCTTCTTCACATCCATGACCGGGAGTAGCTGTTGGGGGAGGGTTCGTTGCACGGCAAATGTGCTAGTTACGTAACTAAACTGGACTTTTCAAAACCACTTGCTCGAGCGCAGGTAAACAGAGAAGCCCTTCTTTCTCAGAAGTGGCTGAAGTGTTTATTGTGGCACTTTAGTGATGTTTAGATACAGGAAGGACACGGGGACACACCAAAGACATTTGATTTTCCACTGAATGTCCTATTTAAATAATAATAATAATAATAATAATAAACAACCCATTAATGACATCTAAGTCCAAGTCAAGCCTGAAGTCACAGTTTGGGAATATGTGAGCAGAGATGCACAATTTTATTTCTCAAAACAGTGGATTAAGATTATGCTGAAAAGGTTATTGTGGAATTATTGATGAATAACAACAAAAACATTGTGTGATTTTTCTCCCGGCTGTTCTCCTTTGGAGCTACACTTTATCGTCTCACAGCGGAAATTACGGTGATAAAATTCATGTGACGCCCGTACCGTTACATACTGCGGTTAATGTATGTGTGTGCACGTTTCCTTGCAATCCCGTGTAATCCTGTGGTGTGTGTGTGTGTGT
The DNA here is from genome assembly GCA_016785285.1 of Brachirus orientalis. Classification (NCBI taxonomy): domain Eukaryota; kingdom Metazoa; phylum Chordata; class Actinopteri; order Pleuronectiformes; family Soleidae; genus Brachirus; species Brachirus orientalis. The sequence goes on along the minus strand of JAFBJR010000484.1, from coordinate 1,139,432 downwards.
GTGTGTGTGTGTGTGTGTGTCAGGGAGCTGGTGAAACTCTTCTGCACAGAGAGAAGCCACAGGAAAGAGCTGATGCATTTCCTCAGCGCCCTGATAACTTCGCTCAGTGTAAGTGATATACGAGCCTCCCCTTCAGCATCGATCACTAATCCACAGCAAGTGTGAAAGGTCGTTGCATCGTCCAGCACTGCTGTCCTCTGCTCATCACGCACACACACACACACAGCTGAGCACAGCTAATCCAACTAATCAGCCGTTCCCCCCTGAGGGCGTCACGTTTACATGACACGGCAACTCGCTCTCATCTCTGCTGCTGCTGCTGCTGCTGCTGCTGCTGCTGCTGCTGCTGCTGCTCACCCTGAAGGCAGAGGTTAAAGAGATGATTCAGGTTTTTGAAATGTGGTTGTATGAGGATATAAGAGGCAGGAGCTCTGATGTTATTGTTATTATTAATAGTATATTTATTTATTAATTTATAGTATAGATCAGGTGTGTTAAACATGCGGCCCGTGGGCCAGATCTGGCCCGCCAGAAGGTCCAATCCGGGCCCACATAGTGAATTTGTGAAAGTTTTACAAAAACAATTAGAGTCAGTATGTGAACTACTATATTTTTTCCTGTTCCAGATACACAAACTGTTCAGCGCCTTTGTAGATCCACTGTGATCTGTAAGTTTTAATGCACGTGTAAATAGTAAACTTAGGTATAATGTTACACTTATTTTTCTTCAACAAATGTCAGGTTGTTCATAATAGATTTTGTAAAAAAGATACTTCATCCAATGTAAGATTTTCATTTTATTGGGTTATTATGCTATTATTTTACACTTCAGGGGCGTTTTTTTCTGACAAGAAAATTTAAGTTGATGCTGCTTTGTACGTTTCTGAAAAATGCTGATTCTTTTGTATGGACTTTGGTGTGGGAATGCAACATTTGTTTCTGGTTGAAAAAAATGCTGTCTGACATAAAGATATTATAGACTCAACCCTTAGAACTTTGTTCTATATATTAAAACGTATACACAGAGGCTATAAGAATGTGTAATATGGAGCGCCTTATATCATTTTTTTCAGCACAACCTAGGCAATCTGATGAAATGATTATATTTTTTTCTCATTTTAACCATTTAAATTTAAAAAAAAAAAGTCAGATTACATTTTTGAAATTTGGAAACACGACACAGTTCAAAGTCGGCGTGGCTCGTTTTTATGAACAGAAATAATAAATGTGACTATTGCACAATTACATAACTTTTGAAGACTGAGGATGTGGCCTATAAATGCAAACCCCCAGGACGTCCATATAAGGTCGTGCATTATTCCCATGGCAATATATATATGAAGGGTGTGCACAGATCTGTTCCACGTGGGTGCTAAGGGTTAAGAAGTGGTTAAAATCTGGTTAAGCTTCAGTTTTTATTATCCATTCAGTGCCTTGGACTTTTTTTTTTTTAATCACATACAACAGAATGTCATCAGCGTAGCACGTGTGATTGAAACTCTGCCTGGTTCACGCTGAGGTCGATGAAATGGAATTTGTGACTGTTTGATGAAGTGTTTTAATGATGCGATTCTGCAGCAGAAACACCCACTTAATACACTGGAGTGAGACCCAGAGACAGAGGCAGATGTGAGAGGATCGGCGGCATCTGCCTCTTCACTTATTACGCCTGCTTAATACTTCAACTGTTATACGATGCCAGGGAATTGATCCGTCGCTGGCGGCGCACGTTAATTAGGCCGTTAAAATTTTAACAAGAACGCCTGCCACTGCAAATGTTGGCAAAAGAGTCAGATGCCCAATATTTATTTACTCAGCTCGTGCCTTTAGATAAACGATTCAAATGTTATATTTTATACACCTCAGTGTGTAAATGTGGGGAAATCAAGGTGTAAGAATTTCAAGCATAAAAGCAAAATAGGGCTGCAGCATTTTTAGATTCAAATAATCTGCACCAAGATGAGAGTTTCAGCTCCATATGAAATTGATCTATACTTTGTTTTATATTATATATGTAAATACAAATAATAAATATTATAAATAAATACATTTATTCACATTCCACTGCTGAAAAGGACCAGTGGGTAACATTTAGGAGGGTTTATTGGCAGAAATTGAATAAAATACCCATAAGTATGTTTATATAAGTGTATGATAGCTTGAAAATAAACATTTGAATGAACCTGTTATAAACTCCACCCACATAAACACAATGCATGAAAGGGAAACATAAATACAGGATCAGTTATTATTTTCATCTATTTTCTTTTTTTTTTTAAATGTTAACTCTTGAAATTAACATCCAATCCCAATCATTTCTGGATTATTGTTTGAACCATAATGTACCATTAAGACTGAGTCGTCGGGACTTTTTACTGAAAAGGCTGTTTACAAATCAAACACGTGTACATGTGTTATTGTTTCCAACTGTCTGGACCAGAATCTGTGTTTCCACTCTCAAACTCAAACCCAAAACCCAGTGGCTGTGTGGAAACCCAGCTGACGTGTTGCCTCAGATTAGCGTGGATGAAGCCTTGGCGTCTCCTCTGCTGGATGTTGTTGTGACGGTTATTAACCGCGTTTGTTCCTCCAGGACGCTGGAGCTCTGAAGAGGCTGCTGCAGAAGGAGGACGTCAGAGATCTGCCCGGTGACGAGGAGCAGTGGGAGGTGCCGGAGCCGCTCACACCTGAGGTTCACCTGGAGAGAGGTGGGAACACTTCGAGGGAAACTCCGCCCACTCACACCTTTTCTTCCTTCACTCATTACGACTACGTCAAAATGAAAAGTCATGAGACGACACTGTGTTTGCTTTTATGTGACGTGTGTTACATTTAAGCAAAATCATAAGAATTAAGTCAAAAGGGTTTTTGCTATTAGTCAATTCTTGAAGTGTACAATTCACCAAAACAATATCCAACATTTTTATGTTTAAAACATGTTTAGCCAGATTATCTCTTTGTGTACAGTATTTATTCCATCAAATTATTTCTTTTCAGTCAAATCCAGATCAATAACCTGCTGACGTCAATGGAATTGTCACTTAAAGAAGATTCTCTTGCGTTTATTATCCAGACATAGTCCAAGTCGGCGACGCACACACTGGTGTCGTCAGCAAACGCCCGCTGAGTTTGAAGCCTGTCAAGTGACCCGGCTAACATCAGACTGCATCGAGTATGAGTCTGGTTACGTACCAGATTACGAAGGTTGAATACCAAAACTGTGTCCAAGCTGAGGACCAGATGAGCTTAAATAATCTAAAATTCAAAAACAAAAAATAAAAAAAATATAGATAAAATAAATCAAGAAATCAGAATTAAATATTATACACTATAATATTACTAGAAATAATAGTGGATCCAATAAATATCTTTTCCCCCCATAAAATAAGTTTAAATGATTGACTCAAAGGGCTAAATATCAACATTGGGTGACAGTTTTTTAAACTTACAGTATGTTCACATCAGTATGTTCACATCAGGACAGTGGTAATTATTTTGGGACAAATAATTTATGAATGATTTTCCATTTAAATCAGGTGGGTATTATATATATAATCATATTAATGCAATTTCCATCCATCTTAACCGATTCCCTCTGCTGTATTTCACATACAGGCCTGTAGTCACATGAGTCTTAGCCAATTATTTACTGTACTAAATAATACTAAGGCAGCAAAACACAACTTATAGCCGCCACTCTGGTTCCAGCTCTGTGTTCTCAAAGTCCACATTTAATTTGTTTATATATATATGGGCGATGTAACCTGATGTATGGAAATGGAGCAGGAAAGACTTATTATCTTAAGGGCCAAATACAGTTGTATGGCGGGCCAGATGTGGCCCCCGGGCCTCGAGTTTGACATGTGTGGACTAGACCAACACCCAAAACAGACCAGTGATCTGCATTACACATGCAGAGCGACAGAAAACGTGTCAGAAACATGTTTGTTGTACTTTTCTAGGAGCGATGGCGTCTTTTCTGTGGAGCTGTTCACTTAAAATGGAAGCAACAGCCGAATTGAAAGACAGCTGCTCTGTGCTTTGTGAATGAACTCGGTCAGAAATGTTTTCTTAGTCTCCGTCATTGTCATTCTTTATGCACTGTCGCTTTGACTTGCTTGAAAATGTCTCACTCCAGTGCCATCGAGGAGCCTCTCTTCCATCAGCTCCTCCGAGGAGCCGGTTTGTCCGGCACATCAGAACGGGGAGACGCTGGCTTGTTGGCCGCCTCGATCGTCTAACCTCAACACTGGAGGCGTTCGTGCAGGTACGGAAAACTGTGGATTCAACGCCTGCATTTTCACCTTTCCTTCTCTATCAAACTCAGGACTTGAGGCGGAAGATCAGTTCAGGGATTTTTACTCCAGAACCAGATATTTCACAGCATAAACAGTCCAAAAACAGCAGACACAGGGTCAAAACACTAGGGAAAATGCAGGTGAAACACAGTAGAGAGGCAAAGCAAGGGTTACCAAAGTACAGCAGGAAACACAAAGACAGCATTGGCTTTAACTAAACAAGAATTCAGGGCGCTTGATGGCTCACGACATTCTCTGTGCCAACAGGCAAGTCTGACGGAGGCGTAGTCGACGCCGTCATGAAGATGTGGCCGCCTCCGCCTGGGCCTAAAGACAAGGTCGCACAGAAAGAGGCGGCGCCCAGAGAAGGCGGCCATGTTGTCCCACAGAGTCTCAGCAGCTGTGAGGACAAGCAGCTGCTCAGGAGCATCAGCAGCAGCAGCAGCAGCAACAGACCATCAGACCAGCCAAACCTTCAGAGAAGCCCCAGCCAACCAGGACAGCCACATCCTGCTGCTGTGACCGACAGCATCGGCACCAGCACCGGGACCGGAACCGGAACCATGCCACAACATCCAGGTTACTCATCCATGAAACTCCTGCTGCCACATTTACAAGGAAATTATACTGGAGTGAGACTTGTTTAGGGAAATGCATGAAAATACAGGCAAAGCTAACATAAGAAACTCGACTCCACTCCAGTCACATGGCCTGGTCTAACAGTATTTCTGATTTTCCTCAAATGCCACCAGAGAAGGCTCAGGTACTCCTGGTGGTACACGTGCCACAGTTTGAGAACCATGGACCTCAACAACCGACACAAGAGTCAGTGTCACATTTGGAAGAGATTGTTCAGCAGGCAGAGACAGAAATCAAAATCTGTGTGCGAATTTGTTCACTCCGTCCGATTAAAACGTTCAATTATACAAGTCTACGTGGCCCCTTTAAGGTCAAAAGAAGAAGAAAAAAAGGTGATAAAACCTAAAGCCTTCCCATTTTCAGACCAAACTAGAGCGTGAATGAGATTATGTGTCACGCCACATGCACGCAGCTGTAGTTTAAACCAGGTCTGACTGTCTGTGTGGGTGATAATCACTGTATTCATGATTTGCCTAAGCAGACAATCCATACCAGGTCAAGTCTGTGTCTAAAAAAATACAGTGTGTTCACGTCTTTATCTCACAGTAAGACAGACTTTCACTCAACTCTCCCACTCCAAAGCTCATAGAGAAAACCAGCATTTTTACCTCCGAAGGATGCAGAAGCTGCTGCTCTACTGCTGCCTCGTGTGGTCAGTTTGTGTCAGTGAGGTCAATATGAATGTAGGATTTCAAGCGCTGAATTCACAGAATAAGACAGTTGAACTCACCAATGGAGGCAGCGGTGGATTTACAACTCCTGTGTGCTGTGATGTAAAATCACTGATTTTCTCTATGGACTTTGGTAGAGTGGTTTACGTGTTTTTCAACTTTTATGTCATCTAATGATGACATAAAAGTTGAAAAACATATTGTTAAGATGTCAGACTTAAGTTGACAATTTTTTTCCCCATTAAGAATCTTGGTTTCCTTGCGCCATGTTTGTTTTCAGTAAGAATGAGCCACTCTCTCAGGCAACTGTCTCTTTAATTTGTTCACTTGGCTTTTTATGTCGCTGTGACAGAGCACAGTCAGCAGACCAAGACCGGCGAGTCTGTCAGAGCTGAGAAGACAGAGGAAAACCTCACAGCTCCACAACCGGAACCAGAACAGAGTCCTCCATCTGCACCGCCCGCTGAGACAGTCAGGAACCAGCCTGCTCCCAACAGCCTGTACGCGTCTTCTCTCTGGCTCACACCATCTAAAACAGTCATGTCACACTCTAATGTTTTCTGTAATCCCACTTCCATCATCTGGGTTGTTTTTTTTATCCCCGTCTCCGTCAGCTTCGTCCCTGAGGCCGTGGTGCGTCCCGGTGCTTTCCAGGGAACTGTGGACAACCACCGCCCTCCTCTGAACCTGGACGTCCCGCTCTGGATCAGAGACCAGGCTCAACGGGCCACGCTGGAGGACATGACACTCACCTGCCAGAGACCCAGCACCGTCAGTCCACTCACACGTCACCGTCTTTCCCACTGGTCGAGTGTTAACAACACCCAGAAGCAAAACAAACGCCATTTGGTTCACACCCAAAAACATATATAACTGGCAGTTAGGCAGTGGTCACACGGCGATGTAGTGGCTAACACTATTGCCACACGGCAAGAGGGTCTGTCTGAGTGAAGTTTGCATGTTCTCATCATAGTTTTTCTCTGGGTTCTCCAGTTTGTTAATCATTTAGCTAATCTGAGGTGGATGTGAAAGTGACCGGTGGTACGACCTGTCCAGGGTGTGACCCCGCCCTTTGCCCAATTTCACATGTCACATTTGGCTCCACTGGTGTTTTATTGGTCAGGAAAATTGTGACGGGAAATGTTCCTTTTCCAGGTGGTGATGTCAGAGGAGCAGATGGACGTGGTGGCGATCGGGGACTGGGGCGAGCGGCTGGTCAACTCCTTCCTGTGCCACTGGAGGGACAGCGGCGAGGCGGGACGCCCCACCCACGTGCTGTGGTGCAACCAGAGCGGCGAGAGCGGCCTGCCCTACGACTTCAAGCTCACCTTCGGGGGCTCGGTGGAGGTGTTTGTGGAGGTGAAGTCGACCGTGAAGACGGAGAGGGCGTTCATCCACCTCTCCGTCAACGAGCTGGACTTTGCCCTGAGGGAGAAAGAGCGCTATCACGTCTACAGAGTGTACAACGCGGGAGACGCCGCCGGCGTTCGCCTGTGTCGCATTAAGAACCTGGCGCAACATCTTTACACCAAAGACCTCACTCTTTACCTGTTTGTTTAAGACATTTGCACTGACGGACGGTCATGTTCTAACAGCTGTTTTTCACAGTTAAGTTCTTTACTGGATGGAGTTGGAAGGTGTGTTTCCACCGAGTGCAACGCTTCGGTTTGGTACAGTAAGTATGTTTTAGCATTTCCATTAGGAATAGGACTTAAATAACCAGTTCCACTCTTTGGCCCCATTCAAGCGGGGTACCAGGGTAAAATGGTGCGGGTGACGGTTTAGCTCCACCCATGACGGTCACCTGTTTGGGCGACAAAACACGTCACTCTCTTGCGATTGGTGTAAACACCCTACAGACGTCCAGGAAGACTATTGTGGACGTCCTCAATTGTCTGTTTGCTATCATCGTTTATTGTCGTCACAAACGTCACGCTACGTTGTCACTGACGCGGCCGTTGGGAACAACCTGCAAAGTAAAAGGTACTGGTCTCAGTAGAAATGCAAGCCTGACCCAGGGCTGTACCATTCCAAACCATACCGTACTGTACCAAACTGAACCATATGATGATGGAAACACAGCCTAGGTTCCCTTTCTTGTGCTTGTGATGCTACTGTACTGTTCTGTGAGAGAGAGAGAGGCAACAAACTACTCACATGTTTTCTAGTTGTGGTAGATGATGCACTATTTTAAAGTATTAATTAGACAAAGTGATTGTTTGTACCTTTGTATTACCTTTACCTCACCTTCACTCTCAGCATTCCTTGAAAAATAAAAAGATGCCGTTGACTAAAGGCGTTTGGCCTGATTCTTACACCAATTAGTTCTGATCAAGTAATCTTATTGGACAAGAGGCTTTTCACGAATGTTGTACGACAGCGCTAATGATTCATCGTTAATTAAACTAAAAGTCCACTCACGTGGGATCCAGGGATTGACCGGTCAAGCTCACAACTTTTGTGTCTCTCTTTTTTCCTGCTCCCTTCTCATGACCAGTTTTTGCCTAATACTTTCAATGGAAAGAAGCTAAAGCCACCGATTAAAGTCATTAGATGTCGCTAGCGCATGTCACAAGCTAATTAGCATACATGCTGTGTTTTTGTTAGTGCGGCAGAACTGGCGACTTTCTTCCCCGGAAAGTGTCTTTGAGTGGATCACTAAATTACGCCAACTAGTGGCAACAGCCAGGAACAGCATAATAAGGCCAGATTACAACAAATACACATTATGATCTGAACGTCAACTCACTCTTAAGTTTAAAACACAGAACAAACGTGATTATCACTCTTTGCCGAACAAACAGAATGTTTGACGTTTAGCAAACATCAAAAAGAGACCTGGACAGTTTTCAGACTAAGATTAACGTGTGACGCGTCGAGGTTCAGGATTTGACCAGTGCCATGAGGTCTCAAGGTGATTCGATTTTAAAAAAGACATTTACGCTTAAGTAAAACCGTTAAATGGGTCAGATTAGACCGAACCAGTGACCCAGAGGCACACGGTGGTGAAGTGGCGACCAGGTACTCCAGTTTTGACACACAGTCCAAAAATCTGGGATTAGGGTTAGTTGGACTCTCTAAATTGTCAACCCTGCCCCACCCTCGACCTCTGACCCCTCCTGTGGAGGATGAGGTGGTTGAAGATGTGCAAGTTATTTGATCCCTTTAAAACAAACAGATGCATATTCAGTGGAGGCAAAAAAATAATTATATAACACGTCGACATGGACTTCGTTTGCAAAGTGAATGGTAATCCTCACAAACCAGGCCACATTACACCCATGTGATGGTGTTAGTGCAGTTATTAGAAACAGCCTCTGGGGACAGAACCTCCCTCTTTTCACCTTGTGATGCAACACTTTTGTAACCAGAGGGCAGTTTTCTAAAAGAAAAGCTTCAGTCACAGGGAGACACAGGATGCATAAGATGTGTCTGTGTGTGAAAATGAGTTTGGGGGGGGAAAAAAACCCAAAAACAACTACAGGCTGTTTACCAGATTTAAAAAAATACATGAAAGTCTTGCAGAAGCATCATGTGCACATGTTTGTCAGAGATGCAGACACTGATGTGAAGCCACAGTCATGAGACGGAGCAAAGATTCAGACCAGGTAATGTTTGTTTTCCTGTTTTTATTCAGAGGCGGGACAAACCCCTGCACCACATACACCGCTCCCTCTGTTTGATTCATGATGCATTCAGGTCTGCCTCGTAAATCGTAGCTTTACTTCAGAGAGTCTTGCAGCTGTGCGACTTTGATTCCACCTGTGGTCTTGTCCCTGTTCTCCCACATTCTGTCCTGTCTAATTACGGTGAAGAAGACCAGTATGTACGCAGGTATTAGTGCCATCTAATGGTGAGACTGCAGATGGCAACACAGAACTGTGGCATCTTTCTCATCATACATGTCATTGACTAGGTTAACATGGGTGGAACTCCTCTTCATTTGGTGGAATAATTTGTTTTACATTACTTGCGCCGGCTAGTTTGTGCATTTGGCAGTGCAAAATAGCGACCTACATTAAGCAACGCCTTGCTCAAACTATGTGTCAAAATTTAAAGCAAAAATGACAAAGTGTTTAAGTGACTTTACATTCATGTGAACTTGTTTAGGAGAAGTATATTCAACAAACATCAGCTGTTTTCCCTCTAAAAACTGTTATTCTGTTTCCAAAACAATGAGGAAAGCAAAGGATTAAAAAGGAACTTTGTCCTTACAACAGTAACCAAACAGGAACACGCTCGAAAATGTCACTGCATATTTTAAAAAAATGGATAATTTTTACAAAACCACATCATCTGCACAACGTTATCAGTTAACTGACAAATGACCTTTCTTACATTGATATTTTCATTCTAGTTGGCAGTTTATCTTACAGGTCTGTCATTTAAGATTACTCTCTTGTAATCTTAAAGTTCTTTAATGTCAGATAAAAATCATGACTATTGTCTTTTACGTTTTATGTCACAAACTGTGAAGGTCATGGGTTTCAGTTGGGGGAAAGTAACCAAACACTGTCAGAACACAAAAGGGTCCGAGGTGGTAACGATTCTGATAAATGATTCAACAAAGATTCAAAAGAACCGGACCCAAACCACACATAAAGTGGGACAGGAGCACATACACATCAGATTTCCACACAAACACCGAAAACTCAGAGAGTGGACCGATGGCGTCGCCTCTCTGGAGACAAAAGCCCACGTGAGCAGAGAAACGTCCTCCTGCATTTATAACCTCAGCTGCGCTGACGCGCCTCAGCTGTGGAAGAACAACGCAGGTGACGCCACTCGATCCTGATTAATAAAGAGAAAAAAGGCCTGTGAGCCAGATTCAGACTCTGTCTCTGCCAAACACAAAGTGATTAACGTCCTCCAGCCAATAAAAAGACGTTCACTTCAGTGAATTTACTGTAAAATACACACATTCATGAAGCTTGAATGACCAACATGTCAAATAACACTCGCACTGATTCATCAGTAATCAAAGTTGGGGTGGTGGGAAAATGGATAGAGTGAAATATTGTGATATTTTACATGGCTATATATATATATATATATATTTTTTTTTTCTTACTTTTATTATTGTTTTAATAGGTTTTTACTCCATCATTTGAAACAATATGAATTAATTGAATTAATGAATTAATTTTGAACATCATAATAAAAAAAAAAAACCACATAAAATAATGTAACAAACAAAAAAAATAATGTTTTCAAAAGGAGTTGGATGAAGCACATGTTTATCCACTATTTTCTTGTTTTCCAACATAAATTCAACATAAATCAGTTTTCTGGGATTTTCTTACAAAACTAACATGTCAGTACTGGGCAATATTACGGTAATATACAAAACTATACTATACAGAACATACTATATATGTACTATAAACTCAACACCTCCCCTTCATCTCAAGTATAGTATTTTTATATATAATAATAATGTATAAAAATAAAATACAGCAATTTTAAGCATTTTCTTAAATCAATTCTAATAGATACTTTGGGCGGGAGCATGTTGATATTGAATTTCCCATTCGATATAATCACAAATATATAGCTTTGGCTCTGTCCACAGGGGGAAAACACAGAATTTACTTATTGGTTGGACGGTTCTTATCAACAATAATAATAATAATTAAAAAAAAAACAAAAAAAAACGACATAACAAATAAAAATTGCACAGTCAGTGAATGTTTCCGTTGTTTCCGACAGCACGTGAACGCAGCATAGTCTGTACGGAGACAGCGGGCAGCGGCGGCTCTCTGCGGAGCAGCGCTGCCATTGGTGGAGCTGGGAGGAGGGGGCGGGCCTATCTGCTCCTCCCCCTCTCCTCTCCTCTCCTCCTCTCCTCTGCTCTCCTCCTAGAGGACATAGTGATGCGGAGACAATAGGACGCAGCACCCGCAGGAGGCAGCGCGATGCCCGGCGCCACATCCGCAGACGCACCGCTGCTCGGAGGCTTCTCCCCGCACTCTCCCCGGCCTTTCCCCGCGGCTCACCTGGCCTTAGCATGACGGTGACGGGGCGGAATCCACTCACACAGTCACTGAATGCAGGGTGAGTACCAGAATGAAGCCGGATTGACGCTGTATCCTCACCTGCACCCGGAGCATCTGACTCCCCGTCAGTGATGCAGCAGTTACTACAAACAGCCTGGTCCTTTAACGCACCATCGATCAGGCCACATTCTGTGACAACAACACTGCTGCTGCTGCTGCTGCTGCTGCTGCAGTGACGGAACACTGTGCGGTTTCATCGTGAATCGCCATAAAAACACTCGCATTGAGTCAGCGTATTGAATTAACTCGTTAATATTTAACAGTGTTATCTCGCATCGCGATAAAAAAAAATAAAAAATAAATAAATTTCAATGTTGGGGTCAATCATTCAGTGGAAAAATATCGCTAATATTTCACATGCTAAAAGATATGATATTATCGTGCATCGCAATAAAAATGCACCAACAATAAGTTGATCATTGTGAATTTCCATCATCAGAGCATTTGCGAACGGGGAAAATTGCTAAAGAAATCGCAATACAAAGCGCAAACAATGAGTTGATTGTAGTGAATTCCCATTGCCGGGATAATCATGAATGGGGAAAATAGCCAACATTTCACTTGATAAAATAAAATATTATCATTCATCGTGATAAAAAACACTCTCTATCAGTGAATTTGGGTGAATTTCCATTATCAGGACAATCGAAAATTGGGAAAAATCGCTAATATTTCATTTGACAATTTGCAATATTATTGTGCGTTGCCATAAAAATCGTGGTAAATTTCCATTATTGCATTAATCGTAAAAATTTTTACATGTGACCTGAAAATGCCATCAAGCTCACCAACATTTTTGTAAAATCCTTGTAATTTATTTGAATCACCACAAGGGGGAGTCTGCATTGTTCCAGTCAGACCAGGATCTCAGTAAAGATAATCATGTTTTAATGAATGAATGAATGTAATTGCAATTTTTCTGACAGACTCCGCAATTACGATTTGATTTGCTGTCGCATGGTAACTATCAAAACATTACTGTACAGTAACAACATGGTAATAATCTTTAAACACGGGAGGATTATTATGGTAATACTACCGTATTTTTAACAAAGTTTCCAGCTAGGCTCGTTGATTTCTGTCCAGTTTATGCTTTCTTACAAACATAACAGTTTCAACCATAGACTGAAAACTGCATTCTTTGAATGGCCATCAGGGGGCGACTCTAAGAGGTTGTCAGTTGCGTGGAGCGATACAAAGTACTGAAATTTGCACGACTCGCTTGAGTCACTGGAGCTTAAATATTTGCTGTTGCCTAGCAACAGAGCTGCGGTTGGACATGGGACGGATCACTTACGGCGAATAACGTGACGCTTTTTTTTGTTTCTTGGGTTTTAAAAACATGTTTAGCGCTAGCTATTCAGTCAAGCGTTAAATATGTGGGGTTTTTTTTGGACATTTTTGTCATTGTCTGCTAGCTAAACATTTGTCCCCATCGCACATTGAATCCAACGATAGTTATGGCTGACTTTTCATCACGGAAGAAAATACTTCAAAATAAGAGTTCTTACATCAGTGGGTAACATGATGACGGACATTATTTTTATTATTTTATCATTTTTATATTTTAAGGTGAATCGTCAGTTGCCTCGTCTTTTCTGAAGCCCAGTGGGAGGTTTGTGTGTTCAGACTGAGACACAGCTGCAAAGTGGGATTATAAGATCCTGGATTAAAGCACACATACACACACAAAGATCCAGCATGATGAGTCATGTATCACAATGTAGGCCACATGCACCGTCCGTCTCGCTGGCTGTGTCGCTCTGTTAAACTGGGACTTGTCCTCATCACGTCATTGTACAGCTGTAAAAATGCTGTTTTCTATTATTTATAATATTATATTAGGTGCAAAACCCATTTTCTCCACCTTAACAGGGCAGTTAAAGTAGTTGTATGAGGTACTGACATATATTCAGTACCAACACAATGAAAAACAGATTATATTTAATACAATCTAAGTGAGCTTAGTTCTTTCATTTGTTAAAAATATACATTTGCTTCTTTATGACATCTTATTCTGGCAGGAAACTGAAGTTTGCGAACCGCTCACTCTCCTGCACCAAAGTCCCTTGAAAAAAAATCTACGATTTAACATCATGGCAGACCGAAGTTCTTGATCCACTTCTGCCTCCATCAGTGAGTTTAAATGGGTTATTTTGCCACTTCTGTGTTTGAAATCCTACATTCAGATTTATCTAAGTCACACAAACTTACCAGATGAGGCAGCAGTGGAACATCAGCTACTCTGAGCCCATGAGCTAAAAACGCAGATTTTCTCCATGGACTTTGGTGCAGGAGAGTTAACGGCTTTCAAACCTCTCTTTCCAGTCAGACAAGGCTGTCAAATGTTTGAAGTAAAGCAGCAAACGCGTTCGGAAGATGACGTATTGTTACAAAGGCACAGGTTTGATTAGGTGATCCTTTTTGGGAAGTGGCTAAAATCTGTCCTTGCTGGCAGCCGCCATGTTTTGCCGAGGGCGAGTGTCTGTTTGTCAAGAAAAAAAACGGGCATGGTGTCTTTTTTTCCTTGGCTAATGATTATGAATATAGGCTGTTACAGATGCCTATTAACAGAAAGGTCAGAGGTGAAGAGATCCTTTAATGAGGAGGCTTGAATTATGACATGTTTGAGCTGTAAACTTGTCTTAAATCTGCGACACCGGGGTTTTTCACTCCCCGACATACTGTATGTTAGTGGTGTTGGTGCAGAGATGCTGGCCTCTGCACACACACACACACACACACACACACTCCCGAGTCTTTGATTATGTGGGTGCAGCAGCAGTCGGTCGGTCACGTTTGATCATAAAAGCCTTGTTTCTAAAGACACGTGCAGGTTTCTTGTTTCCTCTCAGTTGGAGAAACTGGATTGTTTGTGTTCGCGACTCGTGCGTCGGGAAAACAGAAAGGTCACAGAAGTGGATAAAAGGACTCAGACAGGGAGTGGACGTGGCTGTGATCACGGTGTTTGGTCTGCAAACCGGTAACATAAGCAGCCTGAGGTTTAGTCTGCTGTGGCTCCTGGTCTCCCCTATGGTTCCACTGTGTTAAACCTGGGGACAGTGTTTGGGGCGGGGGACTGGATTCGTCCTCGGTTGAAAGGACTGTGGTGGAGTCACTGCCCCGAAAGAAGGTTCTGGCTTAAAATTCACAGTTTCTGTTGGTATGTCGCCTTCATCGCACAAACCAAAACAGATTAGGATTAGGTTCATCGCAGACTCTGATGGCCCATTTCCACTAAGTGGTACAGTTTGGCCACGGTGGATGAATGGTAGAACCCGTCGTCTTTCAACTGGAAGGTCGAGGGTTACGCATGTAGACTAGCGGAGCTTAACCCCAAGTTTCTCCTAAATGCCGATGTACCATTTCAGTTTTTGGTTCGGTACGGTTTGTTATACAGTTATTAAGGATTGCCTTGAGGCTCTCTTTTTTTTTTAATTCAAAATCCCGTTGAATCCATTCAAAAATATCCATTCAGACTGGGGGGGGGGGGTTCAAACATGTTTAAGTCAAACCTATACAGCCTAGAAGCATACCCGACTCTCTGAAGTAATTACCATATGGTCCAGCATAAAAATGGACGACACGAGCCAAACCTTCCTCCTGAGCGAAAACAATCTCGACACCAGAGCATCTAAAAAAGCAGCGTGAAGAAATAACAGTTACTCACCTGTTAGCTTAGCTGTTTGCTCCAGCTAAGTAGGGCAGCTAAGGATGGACTACAGGTGGGCCAACCTCAAGTGACTAAGAGTAAGAGTAGTAATAAATCATGTTTTAATGTTTCATTTGAAGTTGTATTTTTGAAAGAGTGGCAGCTTTTTCTGTCACGTTTGAAGCATCAAGTGCTAACTCACTGTGACGTCACCCGTAAGAACCAAAACTTCCATTTTGAAGCCTCTGGGAATTGCAGTTTGGCCTGTGTCATGTTGACGTTTTGTAACCAAAAGTTCAGAGGCATCTACCAGTTGGACGATTCTTTTTCTTCTATTTTCTTCTGAATGGGACCAGAATTTACTTGAATTCATATTCTACTGAAGAAGATCTGAAGACCATTAACTCCCCAGGAAAGTGTTTACTGATGTTAGAAATCAAGTGAGAAGTAGAAGCTAATTTCCCCATTGAGTTCTAGGGGGCAATTGCAACCAGTGCAATTGCCCCCTAGTGGCTATTCAATATACTCTCATTTCTTGGTTGGCTTCAGAAGGGACCCAAAAGTCTACGCCTATTTTTCATATACAGTTTATGGTCTGTCTGTGCTCATCTGGTGGGAGGCGCTCAGGACGGAGAGTCCACAAAACATGGACATGAGACTCAACAAACAATTATGTTTCACAGTTTGTTCTAGAAAGGTTCCTTAAAAAGGTTAAAAAAGTACAAAACACACAAACTTGATTTTATAACTTAGTGAGGAGAAATTATAGACACAATGCATTCCCTAATTCTAACCCTAACCCTAAAACCAGGTCGGAACCCTGAAGAAGCCTCTTAAAGTTGTGAGAACCAGACAAAATGTCCCCACAAAGATAGGTTTTTAGGTTTTTTTTGGACATGGATGTAAATACAAAATGTCCTCACTTTGTCAAAATGTCCTCACTTTGTCGGTGTTTATACAATTTTTGGTCCTCACTCACAAGTACAAGAAAACACACACACAGGGGTTTCAATTACTTCCGAGGACATTGCTTTGACTTCCATTCATTTCCTCGAGACTTACTCTAACCTTAACCATAATTACTAGTGCCTTAACCCTAACCCTGACCCCAACCTTAACCTAACCCTAACTTTAAAACATGTCTTCACCTTAAAATTGAGTCATTTACATTATGGGGACTTGATTGTTGTCCCCACAGCATCAGGAATACCAGGTACACAAACACACACAGTGGGTTAGCAGACTTCCTCTCCACATGCAGAGCCTGACCTGATGACTCATCCAGCTCTAAATGTGATGCTGCTTCTGTAGAAATAAAGACACAGCAAACAAAAACACTGAGGTTCAAACTGTGGGTTTGATGAAGGCAAAGGTATAGACAGGGGGCGCCGTGTGACGCCAGTATCAAAAATAAACAAGACCTTGAATACACTAAGGCATTTTCCCTCAGAGAAATGACCCTCACTGCATATTTTCTATATTTTTGGTTTATTTTCTGTAAAAACACTAGAAATGTTTGCACATGGAAATAGCAGGAGACCAACGACCAGGTTTTCAGTCAAAATCATTTAACTCACCTTTCTTAAAGTCCATCTTGACCATGTCGACATGTCCAAATCCACTGAGTTGTTGGCTGAGTAGATATTTGTGTTTAAAGCTGTTGAGCAGGTGTACCTAATAATGTGGACGACTGGTGAAAGCTGGAGCTCAGGTGCAGGTGTGGAGTCTTGATGAGAGAATGAGCTGCAGGTGAGAGGTTTAGGAGGGAGTCACGGCGGCCACTTTATTAGGTACACCTGCCCAACTGCTTTTTACACCAAAATGTAAAACGGTTATTTTCACAATCGATTATTCTGTCGATTATTTTCTCGATCAATCGAGCACTTGTTGAAAAATGTTCTCAAACGTCTTGTTTTGATTTAATTATTTTCTTTGTCATATGGAGCAAAGAAACCGGCAAATATTCACATTTAAGAAGCTGGAAAATCACAAACTGGTCAGTTGATTATATTTTAATCAACCTCATCAGTGTTTTGACACATGGACACATTTGTTACCTCTTTAGGACCTTTTCTGGCATAAACTCTGACCTTGTCAGGACCAGTAGTCCTCATCTCGTGCTTTCAGACTGACACGGTTCTGGCTCTGGCTTCGTTCTGGAGTCTCAGAACCTCGGTGCTTTCTGGTGAACCAACCCGCGTTCACAACAGTTGAGGGAGAACCAAAGTTGGGTTCCTAAACTTCCAACTCGTCTTCGCAACCCAGAATATGAAACGTCAGTGATGATGATGTCACACCCTCAATTTCTTTTGGTTCCAGCTCAGAACCAGCTTTTCAATTTTTGAACAAATTTTTGTTCAGTTTGTACACACCGGCAGGATCAAAATTAAGTTTCAGGGGCCAGAACCGGCATGGAACCCTGCTGGTGTGAAAAGGCTATGGAGTCAAAAAACCTGGTCCTAATGAGGCAGAACCTTATATTTGCGAGGAACTGGTTGAGTTCACATTAGAAATGTGTTGTTCGTTAGTGTGTGTGTTTATTTAGTACATGTTATTTAAGGCTCCGCCGTTTCGTCCTCCGCCATCCGTCCTCGCCTGCTGCAGTCGACGGCTCTTCCTGTGCACTCGGCACAAAAACAGAAAACATGACACACCCACAGAGGAACACAGAAGCTGCGGAGGTGATGACAGAGACGTTAAGTCAGCACTCGGCTCTGGGTGTGCGAGTCTCAATGAGTCAGGCAGGTCATGACGACCTGCGGCTGCTCAGTCTGCATCACTTTGTTATTTTCTGCATCACAAACTCCAGCGGAGATTAAACTCGTCATCACACCACTGTTCTCTGTGGACAGTCAGGCTGGGACTAAACAGGAAATGATTATTTTTGTTAGTTATTCATTAATCTGTCACTTTTTTTTGGTCCATCAAATGGCAAGTTTTGCCCGTAAAACCAAAATTATCAGATTACTGTCATGGAGGAGCAAAGAAACCAGATATTGTTCACATTTAAAGGTCTAATATTTAACGTTTTGGAACATTGAATATTGAATATATTGTCCATACGTAACAAAGAAATCGCCTGTCGTCATCACTCAATGTGTTAGTCTGAACTGACAAAAACTTAGGAAAAAAACTTTGCAAACAATTAACGCAGTAACCTGCGTTTACCTTCAAACTGGTTCATGTCGGCCATGACTCGACTATCAGCTGTGAACGAAAAGCTCCATTGACACTTAGTTTCAGTCTTAGCCAAAAAAAAAATCTTTGCCATGAGTTTCCCACTTTACCGTTTTGTCGACAGAACTTTCTGAAATCTTTGCATGTTTGTACCTTTTTTTAACGAGTGCTAAAAAAGCAGAAACATCCCTCAAGACAAATGTAGCAGTGTGAATGTAGCTGGTGAGATTTTGCATCCTTTTTGGTATGTGGGGGCCACCGTAGTTCCCTGACAAGATAGGGAAAAACAGAGGGATAAGATGGTTTGTTGCCATCTTCAGTCGCACCATTAGATGTCGCTAATTCTGACAAACTGGACCTTTTTAAGAGGCTGGAATGGCAGGGAAAAAAATGCTCAAAACAATAAATCGTTGCAGGCGTAGTGTGTGACGCCATGTTGGTGTAAATGTGACAGTAGTTCATGTGGTTTCACAGAAACGTCTTTTTAGGGAAGGAGGGAATTATGTCTCCAACACTTCAGGTTATATAATGAGTGTGTTCACGTGCTACGTTTCTTCTTCACGATGTATAGAGCGAGGGTCAGGATTTGGCAGGAGAAAAAAAAAAAAAAAGAAAGCAGTCACCAAGAATAATCACACTGCAGCATTTATTGTGTGTGTGACTCAGCTCTGCCCCCCCCCCCAGCAAACAGCATCTCAAATGACTTCAGCCTTCACTGCAGATAATTAGCATTTTCAGTGGCGATCACGCTGCAGATCAACACTTCTAATCAACTGAATTATCATAAAGCTACGGCGGCCCAGAGGGTCAAAACACAATCTTTAAATAGCAGCTGATAGTTGCCAGTGGTGACACAAGAAAAAAAAACAGAATATCGCCACTTAACAAAATGCTCACAGAATAAAATTAGTGCCAGCTTCAGTCTATGGTGTTTTAAAGTTTAAAGTCTGCTCTCCTGCACCAAAGCCCATAGAGAAAATCAGCGTGTTTAGCTGCTGTGGACTCAGGAGTTGCTGGCCTACTGCTGCCTCGTTTGTTACCTTTGTGAGACTTCAGTAAACCTGACTGAAGGATTTAAAACACCTACGTTACACAATAACACATTTGAACTCACTGATGGAAAAAGCAGTGGATCAACAAACCCCAGTGTGCTGTGATGTAAACCTGATAATTTTCTCAATGGACTTTGGTCCAAGAGAGTGAATGTAAAGTGGCTAAAATAGGTGAGACCGTTCTCTCAGTATTAACCAGCATTCTAAAACTGTCTCTCCTCTTGTTTCCTCAGCTGTTAGCTTCTGCGGCTCTTGTTCCTTCTGAGCATCTGTCCCCCAGTTTTTTTTTCCCACCGGGTCCGTCCCCTAAAACCTTCCCCAGCATGAGCTCTTCTCCACTTGTGTCCCGAGCCAACATGGACATCCTGGATGAGCTACAGCTGATCGCGGCCCAGAACTTGGAGCGGCTGGAGGTCAACAAGTACTACGAGGTCATCAGGGAGTTGGGCAAAGGCACCTACGGCAAGGTGGACCTGGTCATCCACAAGATCAGAGGTGAGGGGTACACTCTGCAGAACTACTTCATCTTCTCTTGGCCTCTCCCTTTAGCGGTCGCCATCCATTTTGCCATATCCCTTGTGTCCTCTTCTGTTTACAGAACTGTCTTCACAACATCCTTGAACCTTCTCTATGGTCTTCTTCTTTTCCACCAGCTTTGTCTTCAACATCCTCTGTCCAATACGATCAATAAATAAAGCAACAACATCTGTTTCTGCCTTCTCCCCCTAAAGGTACAAAAATGGCTCTGAAGTTCCTGAAGAAGAAGACGACCAAGCTGAAGTCGTTCCTTCGCGAGTACAGCATCTCCCTCTACCTGTCGCCCTGCCCCTTCATCATCAACATGTTCGGCATCGCGTTTGAGACCGACGAGTACTACGTGTTTGCGCAGGAGTACGCTCTGGCAGGAGACCTCTTCGACATTATTCCTCCACAGGTTTGGTCCATTCTTCTCGTCATCATCTTCAGTAAACATTTTCTTGAGGAGCTAATGGTCTCAATCTC
Organism: Brachirus orientalis; assembly: GCA_016785285.1. Lineage (NCBI taxonomy): Eukaryota > Metazoa > Chordata > Actinopteri > Pleuronectiformes > Soleidae > Brachirus > Brachirus orientalis. The sequence continues at coordinate 1,118,885 of JAFBJR010000484.1, read as the reverse complement.
AAGAGTTCAATAGAACATGATGTCACCACCAGTTGGTCAGTCAACTGGCAGTAGACAGCTAGGGCTGTCCACTATGTGCCGGGTTGCACTTGATGACTGTGAATCGCAAACCTCGACGCTTCAATTAGGAGTTCTTTTTTTTTTTTTTTTTACAACCAGAAGACGATGTTCATTTCTTATATACAGTCTATTAAGTCAAGGAAAATAAATTGTCCTGACAAAGTTTTAGTTAAAATCCAGTCAAGTATAAATCAGATCCGCAATTGCAGGAGCGAGTACACTCGCCCTGTGTTTTCACATTAATTACTCGGACATTATCCAGAGATTTGTCGAGGGATTTGGCAGGAAAACCAAAATTGTCCTCACATACTGCCTGTCTGGACAATATCAGGAAAATCAATGCTGGCCTAAAAGCAGCAACAATTATGTAGCCAAGACGTTTAAGACACTGATGTTAGCTTTTTCAGTCTTTATCTTTATGATGTTGCAAATAAAATCTAAAACTGCCTGGCAGTGAGTCGGCAGACTGATACTGTGCTTCTGACTTCAGGTAGACCAACAGATAATTTGTGCGTCTGCTTGTCTGAGTCGTTATTTATTTACTTACAACATTCCTGTTCCACTCTGATCTTCTTCTGCCCGCTGTCTCTCCCAGGTTGGTCTTCCCGAGTCGGTGGCGAAGCGCTGCGTGCACCAGGTTGCCATTGCTCTGGATTACCTACACTGTAAGAAGCTGGTCCACAGAGACATCAAACCTGAAAACATCCTCATTTTTGACAGAGAATGTCGAAAAGTCAAGTTGTCTGACTTTGGTATGACCCGCCGGGCTGGCTCACCTGTGAAAAGAGTGAGTAGTAGAACTAGTTTGTGACCTTTCATGATTAAAATTAGCCTTGTTGGTAACCGTTTTTACCTTCCCCGCCTAGGTGAGTGGTACCATTCCCTACACGGCCCCGGAACTCTGCGATGTGTCCCGCCATGAGGGCTTCTGCGTGGACTACAGCACCGACGTTTGGGCCTTTGGTGTGCTTCTCTTCTGCATGCTGACCGGTAACTTCCCCTGGGAGAAGGCACTACCTTCTGACTCCTTCTACCAGGAGTTCGTCCGCTGGCAGAGGAGGAGGACCAACGCGGTGCCGTCGCAGTGGAGACGCTTCACCGAACAGGCGCTGCGCATGTTCCGCCGGCTGCTCTCTGTGGAGCAGGACCGCCGCTGTTCCGTCAAAGAGGTGTTCGGCTACTTCAGCCACTCCTGGATGCTGGACGCAGAGAACAACAACAACAATGGCAACAGCAACACGGGAAATGGAGGCGGTGGTGAGAGGGTTGGTGGCGGTGGAGGAGGTGGAGGGGACGTGAACGGCACCATCTCGTCCTCTTCATCCGGCGAGGAGGACGAGGAGCTCCTGGTGGAGCGGATGAAGCAGCAGACGTTATCTCCTCTCTCGCCGCTGTCTCCAGTGGCGGTGGAGAGGGGCAGCGGTGGCACAGCCAAGGGTGGCATGATGGATCCGGGCAGCGGCCACCATTTCGTGCCCGTCTCCACCAACAGCTCCGTGTCGTCCACCAACAGTTACGATCGGATGCCCCGAGAAAACGGTTCTCCGGGCGGCCGCATGCTGGTGGCCACACCCATAGAGATCTGCGTGTGAGTGCACCGGTGTGAGCGTTAGAGACTCACTGCACCGCACTCTTTATCGCTAACCACCACACTGATGTGCATGCCAGGAAACAAACAATCCGACAACGAGCGACCAACACGTTCACAGTGGAGTTGAAGCTCTGAACAATGTGACTGTTTATTTTTATATTAGGCAAGATTCAGCTCAACAAGCAAACTTACTACAAAAAAATTAGCTCCGTGTCGTCCACCAACAGTTACGATCGGATGCCCCGAGAAAACGGTTCTCCGGGCGGCCGCATGCTGGTGGCCACACCCATAGAGATCTGCGTGTGAGTGCACCGGTGTGAGCGTTAGAGACTCACTGCACCGCACTCTTTATCGCTAACCACCACACTGATGTGCATGCCAGGAAACAAACAGTCCGACAACGACCAACATGTTCACAGTGGAGTTGAAGCTCTGAACAATGTGACTGTTTATTTTTATATTAGGCAAGATTCAGCTCAACAAGCAAACTTACTACAAAAAAATTTGTCTTTTATTTTTCTCCAGTAGGGGGCATCACAAGAATGGCTCTGTTTGTTTGTGTGCCAGTAGAATTTAAAGTAAGCTTGTTAAATTGATTTTTGAGATGAGAGAAAAGGAGAAAGATAAATAAGAACCGTTTAAATCTAATTTTTTTTGTTTCTGGATGTTGCAATTACTTCTACAGCACTAAAGAGGGCGCTTTTTAGATATAGTCGCAAAAAGAAAACAAAACGATTATGTGCAATGAATTGTAGCCAGAAGCCGTAGCATCTGTTTTTACATTAGCACCTACTGTCACAGGATGCTGTAGCATCAGCATTGGATGCTAGCAGCTGCTGTAGCCACACACCATGACTTTGGTTTTTGATGTTAGCAGCTACTCTGGCTAGATACTAACATCCAACATTGAAGCCAAGGAGTCTAGCTACTGTAGCTATACATTAGCAGCTGCCGTGGCCAGATGCTGTAGCATTAGTATTTGAGCTCAGCAGCTACTGTAGCTACATGCTAATGTCCAACACTGAAGCCAGGCATCTAGGTACAGTAGCTAGAGATTAGCAGCTGCTATAGTCAGATGCTGTAGCATTGGTGAGTGATGTTAGCAGCTACTGAAATATGGCTACAGTAGCTAGCTCTTATTAGGTCTTCTTAGGGGAAAGAACATGAAAATCAGTAAGTTTAACATCTGCCTCCGTTTGGTAAAACTCATTCTTTGATTTTTTCGCTGATAGACTGACCCTTTTCATGACGTCACCAGTTAAAGATGGCTGCCTCCTAGTGGTGAAAATGTGAAGCAGGAACTTTTTTTCCAGCAGAATAACGAGTCAGATTGTTGCGCTCAATCTTGCGAGAGATAAAAATACAATTGTAGGATGTTTACATTCCTCGTGAGATAAATCAAAGACGCTTTCAATCCACCAACGTGTGCAAACACAGTTTTTTGGTGGAAAAAATAAGGAAAAAATTGCTTCCATGAGAGATTTTGTCACTAAAACCGCGTGAACAGAAGACCAAAATGTATTTCTTAAAGCAATACTTAAAGCAAAAACAAAAACAAAAAAAAACAGAGAGACTGGAAGAGTCGTGTTGCTGATGAAGCATTGAACGATTTGTATTTTTGAAGACTGAAATAGTTCAGAAAAAAAAACAAAGGAGCGGCAGTTTTAATGTTTCCTGTGTAACAAAACAATGTGAACGTGTGAGTGTATCACTGTGTACGTACGAATCCAAACTATTTATTTTCCTTTAAGGATTTTATTATTTATTGGAATCTTTAAAAAAAGGACTCAACTTTCTATTTTTTCTATGTTTTGTAAAGTAGATTTTTTTTTTTGTTTTTTGTTTTTTTGTTTATCTTTATTTTGTTGTTCTGCTACAACACGATGATCAGCAGATTTAGTTTCGGAGTGGATTTCAGATATACAATACGCCCCCTACTGGCCGTAAACCTAGAGCTGAAGGGTTGTTCATCCAAGTCACTTGCAAAAAAAAAAATTTCTACTCACTTTTTATTTCTTTCTTTTTATATTACTTTTATTATTATTGTCTGAAAAGAAAATGGAAAAATACTTCGCATTTTCAATCCCGAAAACAAAACAAAACATGGAGTCACTTTTTTTAAATTGCATGACATGTAGCTAAAAGTTAGATTTATTTAGAAAAAAAACAAAAAAAAAACAAAATTGAACTGGCTTTTAAAAAAAAAAAGAAATTGTTATGTGATGTGAAACTTTTGCTGTAGCACAATTTCTTGCATCATCACCGTCACGATCTCTTAGGGCTAAAAAATCGGAACAATAATTAGTTTTTATCCAGTGTGTCGTATTCGTATCGGTATTAATGTCGTGTTCTCATCTCGCCACAGGGAAAAAAAAAAGAAAAACGCAAAGCATGAGGACGACAAAGAGCAAGAAAAAAGTAGGACATTATTAAAGTGTATTTTTAGAAGAGATTTTTACAAAAGTAAAATAGTGGATTTTTTTTAAATTAACAGTAAAAAAAAACAAAAAAAACATTTTTTTTGGGGGGGGGGGTCGAATTTTGACTCATTATAAAAAAAACCTGAAGGAAAAAAAAAAACATGGGTTCATGTATATGAATGAATGTTTTGTGTTTTCCCGACATAAATCTGCATGACTTTGTATGTGCCGTTGTGAAAACCTGCCCCGTGTTTCAGTCACAAGCTGTAGGACTGTAGATGTCGTAAAAGCTGCAAAACAAAACAACGTGTTTCTTTATCTCGCGGGAGTCGCTGACCTCAGCTGACCTCACGCACGCTCGGACTCCATCTTGTGACAATCTCTGACCTCACCGTCGACCTCTGACTCTGAACAACGGTCGGTCCTGATCCAGACGCTGGTGTTTCCATTATCGTGAGGTTCAGCTGCACATGCGATGAGGACGCCTCATCAAACGCCACCTTCTTCTTCTCCTCCTCCTCCTCCTCATCATCATCATCATCATCATCATCATCTTCAGGTCCCACATGGACCTGCTGTGTCTGTCATCGTCACACGTTCTTATTTTATGTCAGGTAAAGATTTGGCGGAGACGGACATCGAGTTTGTGATTTAATTCAAATAAAAGCTGCCGTCAGTGAAATCCTTAAAAGGTAGAGTCGCAGGAATGATGTTTGTAAACACAGCAGATTTGGCTCCTCCCACCCCACCAATGACCAGGACCACGGATTCTCTGATATTCCACTTTATCACACTTGGGTTTCTGTCCAAACCTAAAAGAATTTTCACCGAACCTGACGTGCATTTTGTATTTTTTGTCCAGAGCCAGACACACGGGCGGTTGTAATTTCGGACACGTCATTAACGACCTTTAGTTCATCTTAATTAACTGTAACCGCTGATAAATATTGACGCAATCCAACAATCGTGGTTTATTCTGAGTTGTTATGGAAGTGACTGGCTCCAATATGGCATTTGTTGCATTCACTGTCCCGTCATAAATTGCAAACAGTTCTACACAGAAACACTAAGTCTTCTAATCACTTCTATGACTTTATGTTTACACGTTTTACATCTATTTATTGAATATGTAATTTAAGAATAGTCACTTAATTTCACCCTATTTTCGGACGCCATGGATTAGCCTTTCATAGTTACATAGAAACAGATTAGGTCAGTCACTCTGTCTCAGCTAACTTTCGTTAGCCGCAGTGGTGGCTCGGTCAGAACTTACACTTTAATCTATACTGTTAGAGAAATGCTAGGACTTTAGCTTCAAGCTATTTAGCCTAACTGCTAGCACTTACCTGGCCACGTCCTCCATGTTAGGGTTAGACACTTTTGTCCACTTGCCGTTGAGCCTCGCTTAGTTAACATGTTAACATTAACATGAACATTAGATGTCGTGTCCGCCATTACCTTCCTGGTTGTGACCTGATTGTCCCGCCCCCTTAGCTGTTATTGGCTGGAGAAAATTGGCTGCCCAGAGGAAACAGTAAATACCAGCAGAGGGCAGTGTCTCAGCTCATGAACCACACATTTGTAGAATCCCATTTAGGAGAAGTGACAGGGATTATTTTTGGATGAATCCGTACTTTGTTGCCCCCCTGAGGAATTCTCATTATTTACCAAAACACTGTTAGCGTAGATTTGATCCCAACCCTCTGCTAAACAGTTGCAATAATACACCGGGGTTTACTAGCGCTACATAGCTGTTGTGCTTCCACATTTACTCTGTCAGTCGGGACGTAAAATGTGTTACTTCCTGTGTGCAGCACGGATGACAAGAAGAAAACTTGCTACACTGATAAACAGCTCTACATTCAGACAGCTACCACCATCCCTGAAGCAAAAAATCCATGAGAAGCTTTTCTACTGTGCGACAAAATTTTATCCAATCAGCATAAAGAAATCCACAAAGAGGTGGTCCTTGGTTTTTGAGTGGGGGAAAAAAAATGCCCCGCCCCCTCAACAAAAGTGTGAGTGAAGTGAGAAGCGACAGACAGGAAGTTAGCCAACTTACATCACTTTAGTTGAAAGCTACACACATTATCGTCATTTTTCTAAATGTATCGCAGAATCAACATTCGCGTTTTGCTTTGGACGTTAGCAACAGTGGCTGATTTTGTAGTATGAGATGCTAACATTGCTAAGGCGACGGCAACATGGAGTCCGGCATTGTTGGCTTCACTCTCTCTCGCTCTCAGACCTGACACTCCCACTTTAAAGCGACAGTGCACCTGTTGGTGAGCATCAGGCTAACGGTTCAGACAGCAGTAATGCTAACATACACAGTTACCTTTTGGCTAACCCTTGGCTAAATGTGGAGTTCTTGCTCCTGATTTAATAAAGTATTTTCCAATTCTGGAAAAGTTTGTCTCAGACATGAGACAGAGAGATTTGTGTCACTGAGCTAACGCCGTAGCTCCAGCACTGACGCCATAATACGGAGCTAATTTACCCAGGTTTTGTTTCGCACTGACAGCAGCTTTTTATTCCTCCACTGTTTATCCTCACATAACATTCTGTTATTTGACTTGCATTTTATTAGTGCCCCCTAGTGGAGTATAAGTTGTTGATTAATTGGTGTAATGGATTCTTTCTTTTAGCACTAATAATGGAAACACATAGCTGATTTAGCCAACCAACTTTTCTTTCCGTTTTTCAGTGAAACTTTAGCGAGTCGTTAGCATCAGTTGTCAACGGTTTTAGCGTCGAACCAGTGGCAGGATGTGAGTAGCGCTGTTTGAGTGTGCGTCCTCACGAGTAACTTTAACCCGAGTGGAGAAACAAGACTTTTGCACGTACACTGTATTAGCATGGTGTATTTTAGTGTGTTCTCAAGTTCCCACTTACTTTTATAATTAAAGTTCTTGACTCGTCTCTTTCAAACAGGAAGGTTTTGTCATTATTTCAGCCTGCGATGGGATTATAAACTAATTAATAATAATAATTAAACAAAAAGGTCAAATGCTAATAAGGAAAAATTTATCTTTTATGTCCAAAACAACACGATTAATATTCCGGCACTAAGGTCTGCACATTTGAGACATAACAGCAGGAAAGTGACGCTTGAATCTTATTTATTGTACGAGGTCCTGACAAAAATAGTCAGTGTTTGCCTGAGCTGTGAGCGCCCCCTGTGCCCAGAACCACCAAATGACAGGCTCTTATGTGTCTCTCTGCCCAGTGACGTACCGGAAAGCATCATAATTTTTTGTTTGCCGTGATTCGACGACCACGGCGCTGGTTCTGTCTTTGCAATACAACTGTCTTCCCGTAGATTTAGTCAATAAAATGAGAATTATTGTTTGGATTTGTGACTTTTTTTTTTTTTTTGCATATTTTTTCCATGCAACACAGAAAAGAAAGCAGGAGGCAGTAAAACTGGTATAAACTACATTCACCTGCAACGATTTTAATTTACTGATTTAAATATTGGATATCGTCACCCTCTTAAAATAATTTCCTAAGTCATTTTTTTTTTTACAAAATTTTTTTTTTTTTTTTTTTTGCCTAAATCAGTTTTTTATGTTTCCTGAAAATCTGAAAAAATGACTTAGGAAATTATTTTAAGAAGGTGTTGATATGAAATTATTTAGTCAGCTCTGGAGTCGATTTCAGGAAACACCACTATACTTGTGATCAACTGCTACTATGAAAAGTCAAGGAAAACCTGGTCTGAACAACACGCTTCCATACTAATTCCAATAAAATAGAGATATTAACATAAGATCAGGATGCATATACATTTTTACTGATTAAAGTCCTCGACTTTCACTGATTTTGAGGCAAATTTTCACAAACACATACACTGAAATATCAGAGAAAATACTTAATAGATTGACCTCAAGATATTTTGTAATACATTTGTATTTAAAAATGACTAAATTAAGCCAATAATATGCAGAGAATTGTAAATAAAAAGCATTATGATCCTGTCTGGGATCATGATTTAACATCTACTGTTGAAATAGAAGCAATTTTATTTAATTTTTTTACAGCAGAAACTGCAGATGAACATCACAGTCAATAATGGATGATAAACAAGGTGAACAACAGCCAATAAAATGTTCAGCTAAATTCTCACACCATTGTTAAATCAGATTTTTTTTAATTTTCAGACCTGGAAATTCCCAATTTCCTTCTTCATTCTCTACTCCATGACGTACAAATCAATTCTCTTACAGAAAAAAAAAAACAAAAACCACAATGTTGAACAAAATATTTATTTTTGGGAATTACATGACCTCTCGTTCTCCGAGAGGTGAACAAAGACGGTACAGAACGCTGCCTCCAAATAAGATTAGAACAAGAAAAAAAAAGAAAAGTGACACGGATTGGCAGTCCTAATCTCACGTTATGAACCTTAAAACCACGGCAGCGCTCACGGACACGTGACGAGGAGGAGGTGGAATGTGATGATGTCGTTTGTACCAGGACAGAGACGAGAACACAGAACAAAAAAACAAAACAGAAAACAATCAGCCCTGAGATTAACACATGGACAAAATACTTCCTTTGAAGAAAAACGCCAGAATAAAACATGTATTTGGTATAAAACATAGGACTAAAACTAAATTTCAGGCTCTGACAAACCTCTCTGTTAAAAAATAACATTTAATGTCAATAAAAACATTAACAGTGGCACAAATTTAAGGGAAAAAAAAAAAAAAAAGTGTGGTTCCAGGATGAGTGAATGTGTGTCTCTGTGGTTCAGACACTCACACAGCACTGCACTGCACTGCACTGCCCCTAGTGGCAGCATCATGAAGTACAGACCGGGAGAGATCACGCGCTTAAAAAAGCAAAAACAAGCTCAAGTGTGCACCTCCACACCTGAGTGAACAGGTAAGAACACATGTGGTACGAAGCTCAGAGTCTCAGAGGTGTGAAGCTGCGTCAGGAACAGGAAGTTAATGGGAAAAAAAAAAAAAAAAAAGGATCAACGTGTGCAGCAGTGCAGTGATTGGCCGCTGCCTTCAGTCGATGGACGACGTCCACTGATTTGTCTCTGCATCATGTTAGTGACAGAAAAAGACACTGTAGCAGAAAAGGTTTTTTTTTTTACCCCCAAAACTTGTAACAAAAGTATGCAGCAGCAGAAATCTTAAAGGGAAAGTTCAGGCTTTTTATAATGTGGTTGTATGCAGTAACAAACCAGCTCAACGTCTACAGTATCTAAATAAAATTTCTGCATTTCATTCCTCTGTCAAACAGACTTTCCCAACAGGAAACTCAAGTTTGCTTTGCTTTGTAAACTGACTCACTTCCCACACCAAACCCCATAGAGAAAACCATCAATTTTAGGTCACAGCAGCCAGGAGTTGTTGATAAACCGCTGCCTCCATCAGTGAGTTAAAATTCGTTATTGTGTGAATTCAGTGTTTTAAATTTTTTTGTTTAGATTCACCACAGTGACACAAACTTACCACATGTGGCAGCGATAGACCGGCAGCTCCTGTGTCCCTGTGAGCTAAAAACGCTGGTTTTCTCAATGGAGTTTGGTGTGGTTTACAAACTTAGGTTTTTTCAGCCAGATAAAGCTGTACAACGGGGGAGATGAAGTGACAAAAATATTGTTGACATGTCATAGACTTAAGGAAGCCTAGATTCTGGTCAGTGAACTTTATGTTAAATGGATAAAAATTGGGTTTTCATCTCCACGTCTGTAGCTGGTTCTCACATACAACCACAGTTATAAAAAAAAAAAAAAATCCCTTTAACATTAACATACAACTAAATGTTACCATGGAAAACATTACATCTGCATTAATTAAAAAAAAACAATTAATGCTTTAATTAATGGTCTCAGAACAAAATTAATTGAATTGAGCAAATTATGATTTGACTTTAAATGTCACAATTTCCTCAAACAAACAAACATAAATTGATTCATCGACTTGATTGACAAATTATTTATTGTTGCGAATGAGTGCATATGTAAACAAATTCTTTAAATTGGAACAGTTACTGATTTTAAATTAAAAATGTTACATTATGTTGCATTTTCACGGCCATCATTTTAAACATTTTATGGTCGTCATGGTGATGCTGGATGTCGCAGAGGACACACCCACACACACAAACACACACCAAAGTGCTTCCTGCAGAAGACAAACCCAAACACAGAGAGAAATACATTCAAACACGACGACTGCGGAAAGAAAAACGTAGCGACGCGTGTGAAATCCCAAAAAAAATGGCGAAGTGAAAACGTGGAACCTTGTTGCGTTGACGGCGTCCGATCAGGTACCTTTATCAGCGAGCGCCGCGTCTCTTAGCGACACCAACATGTCCTCGATTTTAACTGCTTTATCAATAACTTACCAAAAACAAACAGACAAAAAAAAAAACAATCAAAGCTCGCAAAGAGAAACTTCCGGAATAAATAAACCAAATATAATCAAATACTTAGAAAATTCTGTTTTTAAAAAAATTAAATATCTTTGATTACTCATATCCGATCCAGGAAAAAAAATGAGAGAAAAACATCTTTATAAATAACTGCACATACGACAGAGTCGGCGTCTCTGCTGTGACGTGACAACAGCGCCACACGCTGGACTGACGGAGCGCTTGGGCTCCGAGCTCCTCTGCTTCAGCAGGGCGGAGTTAAGGATTACGGGTGCTAGCTGTCGGTCAGGAGAACCCCCAGGTCCAGCGTCTCCATGGTTACCAGCGGAGACGGAGGACGACCTGCAGAGTGTCGGAGCTGAACGTCTGGAAGGGAAGAGATTTCAAAATAAGTTTGGGGGAATTAAACGGGTCGTCTTTGTAAAGATCTGATTAGCTAAAGAAGTTCATAGTGAGCATCGACAAGAAGGGGAAAAAAAAAACAAACAACCCAAAACGAGAGTCAATATTGATCCGATACGGAACAAAAACCACTGGATCAGGTGTCAGAAAAAACAAAAAAAACGTAATGCGATCCAAACAATGTGTCGGAAAAGCTTCAAAATTCTAAAATCCATTCAGTAATTACCACAGTCCACTTTGAATCTATCCGGAAAATAAAACAGTCATGTAATGTTGTTCTCAGAACCGGAGCCGATGTTGTAACGAAAATGTCGTCCTTAGCTAACAATCGCGACAACAGAGCATCCAAAAACAAATATGACAAAGAAATCGTTAAAACTGAATTGTTTCCAGACTTTTATGGTCCAAACTTCTTCATTAATTGAGAAAGTTATTGAAAGATTGATCGTTTATATAAAAAAAAATTGTTAGTTGCGACTTTAAAATGCATCAGTACCGATGTCTTATTAAGGCTAAGTTGCTTAAAAAGTGGTGAAAGACCAATATTGGTAGAGATTGAAGGTTGTTGTTTCTGTCACAAACCCTTTGTGAAAGACACCTTGAGCTGAACCATCTCGATTTAAAAAGCGACTTTGAGTGTGAACATTTCAGAAACAGCAGACCATCTGGGATCTTCACATAGAACCATCTGTAGAGTTTACTGGTCCAAAAAAAAGAGAAAACATCCAGTGAGCGGCACTTTGTAATTCATTAATGTTGGCGACAAAATACCCAATTTTGTTTCTGTTTCAAGGTCAACACGTGAACTGGAGATAAATTCACTTTTGAAACTTTTTTTAAAAAAGGAGAAAGAAATTTATGGAGTTTGTTGAACACTTGTTTTGGGAGACACAGCAGTAGAACCTGCAGCTGAACCACAGAGAACAGACGGTAAAAGCGGGTGTTTTCTCACCTCATGAGGTTTATTCTGACGTCGTCACCTGTTGTCCCATCTCTTTCCTGAAGCGCCTTTGAACGTCTTGTTCTAAAGGAAACAAAAACTTAAATCAGCAACCGCACCATCTCCCACAACATCCTTCAACATTTCTGTTTTCTCACCAAATAAACCCCTAAAATTGGAATTTTTTCTTTTTTTTTTTGGCTCACCTTGTGCTTCTTACACTTCATGGAGAAGTTGTCCTCGATCAGAACACACTCTGTTGGAACAGGAAGAGCAGAGCAGAGAAGTCAGCACCGCCTACACGATCCCGTCCAGACTTTTGAAGCCAACGACACTTTGCTAAGGTGCCATTTTCAGACCGACAAACGCAATTTTAGACACGCTCGTGCTCAACTCACAGCCAGGGGGGGGGGGGGGGATCTTTCAACAGGTACAAGGATAAATTTAGGAATGAGAAAGCCATCTTTGCTGCCACTGATCCACAGTTTCGGTCTACAGTACAACAAATTCACGTTAATATAAACCTCCGACAATCCATAACCAACCCTCCAGTCCAAGTGAATATTGAGGCCAAATTTGAAAGGATTTCTAGAGGACGTTCTCGGGGCGAAGACGCATAAATGTGTGACGGAAGGACACGTGATAAAAATAGCAGCGTGAAAACATACAAAAGCATTCACGAATAAACGCGTACATTTAAGCAAACGTTAGTGTAGATTATCATTGGTTTTGAGGTGAATCATCTTAAAGAAAGCATTTTAAAGTCATGAATTACAAAACAAAACTAATTTTTGTGTGTTTAGAAAACAATTTTTTTCTTTCGGCTTCTCCCTCTCTAGGGGTTTTTGATTACTTATGCAACCCTCCAACTGGGACCAACACTGGCAGTAGCCTGGATGAGTCCAATTTACAATGAGAAATGGGGATTGGGTACCTTGCTCAGGGTTAACCAGCCCTGGACCAGCAGCCCTCAAGTTACAATCCCAATTCCTTTCCACTTGGCCATGGGCTGCCCTGTGATTATAAAACTCTCAAACTTTGAATTTTTCGTGCTCTTGAAAGTCCAGTGGGCTCCATTGTACTGTGATGCGTTCCAGTTGTAGTCGGAAGTCGGAATTTTGGCAGTTTGCGGGGGTTGAATTAATTGAACGAATTACGGGTCATTATAAATTAGTTCAAACTTAATTATTGGAAAAACTGACAGTCATAATAGGTATATACAGCACATAGTAATAGTATTTTTTATATTTGAACAACTGTGGATTTTGTTTAAAATAATGACATTTGTTTAAAACTATATTTTTTACAGTATATAGGATAATCTGGAGGTCATCTTTTTTTGTTTTTTTTTTGTACAATGTGGACAGACCTTGAAGTTAGTCATTTCATTGGTTGATTAAGTCTGTGTGTGATATTATGCAGAATATGCACACAGAGCGCTTTGTTTTTTGACTTGAATGCTTAAGGTTAAAGACAATAAATTAGAGTTGTTTCCTTTAATATTGGGTCCATTGATATAATCTGTACGTAACGATGAGTTATAACTAGGACGATTAAAATCACATTTTTAAATATATTATATTTATATATATATATATATATATTATTTTACCAACTTCTCAACCGGAACGCGGTAAATGGAACGCGCCATAAGGATGAGGGCAGCCATTTTGAAACACAAGGTGTCACATTGCACTACATTAATATTTCAGTTTGGACAAAACACCCGTGTACCATTTTAACTCGTGTTTTATTTGCTAAAATGACGTACCTGACTCCAGAGCACACCTGTAGTGGTACTTGTTGGGACAACCTTTGAAGAAGCAGCCCAGTGACGCACCGGGATCCCGACACGCTGAACACATCTGAAACGCCAAACAAAACATATTCAAAACTGCAGCTAATGATTATTTTCATAACAGATTCATCTGTCAGTGAGTAAATGTTGATCAGTGTTTCCCAAACCTGGAAATGATGTTTTAATGATTTTTTTTGCTTTTTTCATGGAGCAAAGAAACCAGAAAATATTCACATTTAAGAAACTCTAAAAATCAGAGAACTTGTTTTAATAAAATAGGTGATGATTAATGCAGTAATTTATTAAAAATCTAATAATTCACATTTAACAAGCTGAAAAATCAGACAGCTTGTTTTAATTATTAAAAAAGGCCTTCAAAGCGATTAATCAATTGTCAAAATGGTGGGTGATTTATTTAGTAATTATAATCAATTGCTCTGTTAGATGAATCATTGCAGCTCTAATTTAAAAACAGTTTTTTTTTGCCTCTTAGTGAATATTTCCTAGTTTCTTATGGCAGAATCAAATAAATCATTAAAACTTATAAATATTTTGTTTGTGGACAAAATAGTTTTTTAAGTTTTTTAAATTGTATTACTTAAAATTCTCTTGCATTGTGACAGAAATTAAATTTGTCACAGTCACCTGTGGAGCGGACAGGACTGTAAAAACACCATCCAATCACAATGGCCCAAACAAAATTACTGGATCGTGACGCATCAATCAAACTTCTGAATTTAAAATATATCCTGCTCAAACAGTTTTTCCAGAAAATCACACTCTACCTTTAGAGAAAAAAAACTGATAAAAGATTATAAAAAACAAATATTATTTACAGCATGTTGGAGGAAAAAAGGAAAATCAGCTTAATATACAAGCCTAAAAAGAGCATCTTCAATTATCAGCCATCTGCTGCCCTGATTCCGAAAAATCTGAATCGACCATAGAAAAGCTCCTATTGGTCGACCTCTAAGGTCAACCCGAGGACATGACATATTGTGTAACAGTGTGTTTTCGTCACGGGCCGAAGGTGCAGTTCTACCGTCTCGTGCGCGGCCTTCACAGCCTCCTCCAGGCCGTAGACTTTGCCCTTCACCAGGAACACGCCCGCCGACCAGATGCCGCAGTCCTCATGGAGCCAGTACTCGCACGGCTCCAGTGGCAGCACGGGGGCGCTGTACCAGTCTTCCACATCTGCACCGCTGGCGTCCGAGCGAGCCCGCTTCGCCGCGGGGCTGCAGGTGCCGTCGCTGCTCCACCGTTGACTCTGCTTCAGCTGAGCTCCGGTCCTAAATGACCGCAGCGTGGGCGGGATGGCGTGCTTCCCCCTGCTCCTACGTCTGACGCTGCAGGACGACGAGTCCGAGTCGCTGTAGTCGCCGTCTTCTTTGAGGCCTGACGTGCTGGCTGGTGTTTTGGCGTTTGGCTGGTAACCCTCGGGGTAGTAAGGGCCGTGGAGGTCGCCTAAGTCCATGGCATTGGCCGACTGTCCACACAGGCAGCAGACGAAGGTGCGCTGGTGCTGGCCGTGAGAGGACGCCCTGCCCAGCTGCAGACAGGAAGTGCTGGGTACAGCTGCAGGGGTGAAGTCAGTGGTGTGAGCCTGTGACTGCTGCTGACCCTTCTTGCGTTGTGTTCGTACTTCCTCGGGATAGTTGATCACAGTGCAGAGTGACGGCGACGACTGCTGGCGCTCAATGCGTATGAACGGGGAGAATCCATCCAACCTCAGCTCTCTCTTCTCCTCCTTGTAGTTGACGTACTTGAGCTTGATCTCCGGCTCCTTAGGGGAGAACATGGATGACGACAACTGCCTGCCTTTGGGTTTCTTGCGCCTCCTCTTCGCCTTGGCAGTGCGAGGTGTTCTGCTCTCTGCAGCCCGATCTTGAGTTATGCCTTGACTTTTCTTTGGAGACTTTGACGAAGGCGGCGGCAGTGGAGGAGGTGGCGGGGACAACCTTGAGGATTCAGGTTGGGACACCAGCACTGGTTTTGTCTCGTTCACAGCAGAGCAAGGACTGGACTGTGATGAGCGTTTCCTTTTCGACCGTGTGGGCGTCACTTCTGGCGAGTGCTCAGAATGTGAAACATCCTTTGGCGCTTTTCTCAACCTTTTGTGCACTGGAACCGGAGGGGTTTTCTGAGGTGTACTGCTGTGTGACTTAAGAGAACTACTGAGGATTTCAGAATCAGAGGTAGAATCTTTGCAACTGTCAGTGTTAACGTTTATAATTTTGATTTTTTTCACTGGAGTTACTGATTTTTGTTTGGTCGCTTTCGCCGAAAACGACGCCCTCGCTCTGCTTTTCCTTTTCCCGACTTTCCGGTTGTTGTTCCGCTTGGGAATGGCTACGTTGGAATCAATAGCTGTAGACGGGGACACTCTAGCTTTCTTCTTGGTGCGTATGCATCCTGATACTTTATACCTGCTGGAGTTGATGTTCATAACTATGGCCTCCAGCCGCATCCCTCTGCTGGAGCGCACCGGGAGCTTTCTTTCAATTAAAGTCCTTTGTAGTGCCTTCACGCTCCCGTTCATGTGAGGAATGACAGTCATGGGTTTGTCCTCCAAAACATCGTCGTCAGTCAAATCAATCAACTCCACTGGCACCTTCTGTTTAAGCACCTGCTGCTTGTTTTTGCTGCTTGAATCCAACCTTGTGTCGTTAGTGCTGGTGTCAAAGCTGAGCTGAATGGCACCATCTGTACTCAAGCCTCCCAACGCAACGTCCTCTGCAGTCTCTAGGTAAGAGTTGTCACCGCTGGGTGAGCTGGAGGCCTGGGGCAGGAGGAACTCATCCTCCACATCGTCCAGTGAGGTAGCAGAGGGGGACACAGGGTCCTCCAGAGGGCTGACGTACTCCCTGTTCAGGGAACATGCGTCTTTAGCAGCCACTGTGTCCATAACAACAGCCGGGTCTTGTTTGAGGAAGACCACCTCGGGGCTGTCCTGCTCCGCATCCTCCATTGCTGCAGGAACAAGTGTCTCTGGGGAGGATTCGGCGCAAACCCCTGCACTCGACCGGCTGTCAACTTGACCATTCTCCAAACCCTGACAGTTTTCCCGCGACGTGCTGCTTTCCACTTCCTCTTCACCTTGTGTTTGATTTTCCACATCACCGTCACTAGAAACTGCTCCACCGTTAAACTCACGAAGGTCCTGTGTTCGAAATATACCCACGCCATCTTCTGGTCCCTCCTGAGCCTGAGATAATGACTGCAAGAGTTCTGGCTGAGCAGCGAGGTCCACTGGCCCCTCAACCTGCTCCAAGTAATGCTGGTTCAGTAAGTAGCCACCCTCCTCTAGCCCTTTATCTGAGTCACACAAAGGATGGACGGCAAACCGGCTAATGGGCGAACCGCCACTCAGAGTCGAGTGTCGAGACAAAGAGTCCGGAGTGGAGAAGACGTGAGACCTGCTCACGTAGGAGAGGGTGACTGTAGTGCGGGAGAAGGCATTGTCTGGTTGAATATGTTCCCCTGAATTGAGCGTGACATCCGAGGAGCCGGTCTCTGAGAAGGCTAATCCGACGTTGCCAGTACCAGAGTTCTGGAACCAGCCCGGGCTCTTGACCACCCGCAGGGCGTCTATGGAAGGGGCGTTCAGGACACATTCCTCGCCCTTCCTGGTCAGGTCGATCACAGTGGAGATGCTGGAGGTGGAGAGGTCTTGAGGCTGTAGATCATCCAAGCTCCCAGGTGGCTGCTCCATAACAACTGCAGAGGATGGAGACAGTAAAGAGACGTATTTAAAGCCAACTCCTGCCTAACTTCCACCCATTGCAGCCATTAGTAATACCATCAATCCACGCTACGCCACCAAATGAACACGTAAAACCTGAAAGGAAACTATGGTTTCAACAATTCATGTATCAAAAAAATTATTAAAATTTCATAATTTGAAAAACAAATAATGGCTTGTAGACAAAACAAGGCACTCGAGAACATTATTTCAAGATTTAGGGGAAACAACAACCACTAAACGACTGATTTAAAAAATAAATGACAGTTTAACCGATTCTAAGAATGGTCATTAGTTGCAACCCTAATGGAAACAGAACATTTGGGGAAAAAAAACATTTTGGTTCATGTACTTTGTCCAATGGAAACAAATTCATGAAACAAAAGGAGGACATTTATAAATCAACTCAATGAAACATTAAACGGGATATTAGACTATTGCCAATATCCGATATGCCGATGATACCAATTGATAAAATTTTTCCTGCGCCCAGCTGCTAAGTAATTTAGTCTATTCTGTAGAGAAAAAATGTGTCATATTCATGTCACAGCATTATATTTTCTTTCTTTTGGACCTTTAACAGCAGTGGATGTTAACTTGCATACGTGTACATTTTCTTTTGCCAATTTTTGCTAAGGTTCGGGAAAATTAAATTCAGGTTAATAACTGTTTAAAATGGGTAAATGTTTTCACCAGTAGTCAAGTCTTTATCTCTCAGATTTGACTGACTAAACTCAACCTCGAGGTCACAGTTTACTATGTTAAACTATTAAGATAATACACACACTTTGTTTTTATGAGGGATTGTTTATTCTTTCATTTTACAGCTTAAAATTTTTTTTTCCATTTAATTTGTTAACGGTGACATTAGCTTAAAACTGACGTGTGCTTGTATTTCATTAACATCTGACAGAACAGCAGGGATTAACTCACAATTGACGTTTAAATCGAGCAGCAATTTGTCATAAACTCTCTGGTTTTAATTGTTTTTAAGTTTAAGTTAAAATCGGCGGCTTATCATATCTTTCCGGACAAACTCTTCACCTGGAACGTTGACAGGTCAGAGAGGCTTGCGACAGTTAGCTTATCTTAGCCACAGCTAGCCTTGCTGCCCAGCCAGGCCCGGTTTAGCCCCGGTAGCGTTCTCTTCGTGACGTACTCCATCAAACATCCGGCTAATTTAAGATTTTCTCACCAGCAAAACACAATCACACCGAATTCAACAAATTTAAAACTTCTCGGATAATGCGCCAATTAGACATGTTTAATTCGGCATGTTTTATACTCCTACACACAGCTTTTTTACGATAGAAATCCAACTTTTGTTGCCTACAAGTCCGCTCTGTTCGTTACTTCTCACTTCGGCTTTTGGGAACTTTTAGCGAGTACAGGAGCACAGAATTTTTTGAAATTTGACTTTAAATTAAGTATTGCTACTATAACCCGTATTCCGATTTAATTATTGTACAGTAACAGCACGCATGAATGCAAGCTGCCACATATCAGTTTAACTACTCCGTCGTTAATCCAGGTTTTGGTCGAATTGACTGTTAATTTCCACAGAGTTTGGCGACACGCTCCTCCCAATAAAGAGAACGGCACGCATCGAGGCAAGGCCCGGCTGAGTGAAACAAAGGCAGAGCGGAGGTAATGCGCTGCGGATCCAAACTTACCCGGGCGGGAGAGACCGTGGCGTTTTTTAACGTCCCGCTAAGAGTTCATCTGCCGCTGCATCTCCTACACAAAAGCCGGTCAACTCCCGACAAATAGCCCGTAACAGCGGCCGGGGAGAGGGCCCCGAAATAAAGAAAGACCCTCACACTTTTCAGGAACACACTTCTGGTGGAGCCGTGGAGTAGAATCACACTTCCGGCCACAGCCCTTCAAAATAAAACCACCAGGCCACGTTCACACCACTGGATAAAGTGACTCACATTATCTTATTTTTTTCTGTTGTCATTACTCAGATTTTTTTAAAGGTTTGTGTTGACAAAGAAAATCAAAATGAATTACAATTTTCCACTTAGACTTGTGTCACTCACATATTCTCTACTGACCAATCACTGTTTCTGCTCGGTCCAGTTTGGTTCCATTTGTTAAATTTTGATCACCAAAGATGGCAGAACATCTGCATTTACCCATTTTTGGAACCTTCCTGTTAGGGTAGTGGTCCCAAACCTTACTCTGGTTCAGTCAAACCTGGTCTGGCTTGTGTTTCCACCGTTGGTCCTGCAGGACAGATGATAGTTCAGTCCAAACAACTGACCCTCACACTATTTTAGGCTAATGGTGCGTTCCAGTTGTCGCCAGAAGTCGGAACTTGCAAGATGTATGTAAGCACTTCTGTCTTGTTTGTTGTTAGTAAATAAATCGTACACATAGTACTGTGTGAAGAAAATCCTACTTAGCGTTTTTATTGAATGGTATTCCCCACATTGGCGAGCCCAGGATATGTTTTTTTTTAACGACTTCCAACTTGGAGGTGACATCACTCCCAGTTCCGATGTCCGACACTGTCCGCCATGTTGTTCCATTCAGGTCCTTTGCACAGCAGCCATTTTGACAGGTCTCGGTGGAGAAAACCCAGGTATAAATAACTGAATGAATGATAGCTGGGTTTTATTTTGTCTTCTCGTTTTTCACAGTACATGATATTTCACTGCCCTGAGTTGTAAAAGGGAAGTTTTGCTACAAACGGTTATGGCTAACATCTACACCTGAGGTCTCAAACCCGCGGCCTGTGGGCCATGTGCAGCCGTTCAGTCGATATCATGCGGCCCGTCTCTAAAATGTTTGTTTTTGATATTTATAGATTAATTTGGCATCATAATTTTTTTTAATTATTATTGTGAATCACGCATGAAAACAATCACCTTCATTTTGAATATATATAGTTAAATATTTATCTGAAAATTCTAATTAGTTGTTGTATTAAGGACTATATTACAGTATTTGTAAAAATATATACTTTAGAACTGTACTGTAAAACCTTTTTGTCATGTAATTATTTAAACTATTCCACTGGCATTTTTGATTTTACTTTATATTCCAATTGGCTCAACTTTTTTTTTTTTTCTCCACCTCATTCAGTTAATGCAGTGTTTCCCAAACACTGGGTTGGGGCCCACAGATGGGTCATGGGTAATTTTTTTGGGGTCCCCAAACAAAGTGGGTTGCATTAGTCCCCATATAGAAAGTTTGGTAATCAATGGGAGTTATTTCACGAGTTTCAATTTAAAATGTATTTTTTCTGTGTAAATTTAATAAGGCAACACTGTATTTCATGCATTAAAGGTGGTATACGAATAGTTTATTGTCGTCATTAACACAATCTTGACGTGACACAAAGTTCAATGCCTACAAACAATTTAAAAAAAACCCTCTCACAATATGAAGGGTGCAAAAATATTTATTGCTAATAAACCTGTAGTCAGTTGGTGTATATTTGCTTTATATTTACAATAATAGGGAACAGAGGAATGGGAATGTGAGAGGAAAAAAAAAAATCCAAACCATTTAAATAAATACAAAGGGACTGCCACTGAACAGGACTACAACCAAAAAACTCCAACGACTCCTTTACAGCTGAACCAATGATTGCAGAGAAGAGAGAGAAAACAAGAAAACTCTATATAAATTTTCATTATTTATAGATATTTAAATTATAGTCAGTGAATCTCGTCCCAAATGCGTTCAGCCGCGGCGTCTCGAGAGCTAAAAGAGAACAACTTTCAGGCCGTGAAGCGACATGGAGGTGGGGTAACAGATTTTTCCGACGCCTGGACGAGCAACTTTCTTCTCTCTTCCTCCTGCGTCGCCACGGTAACAGAGAGAGATAGGCGGCAGCGCTTAACGTGCAGACCCGAACGCAAGACTCCCGATTCCTAGCGCGTTGTGAAGTGTTAACTCGCTCATCAGTGTGTCGTCGTTAGACATCACATTTGCGCCTTTGGCGAGCAAGAGTCTGGCGGGTTAAAACAGTAGCTTACACAGTCAGAGTTTTAGTGTACGCATGATTTAAAAACACTATTTACAGTAAGACATGGCAGCAACAAAACGATCGCTACGAAAAGAAAACAACAAAAGTCACAGTTAGCTGAAGTGCATGGAATGCAAACTCTAGACATGAAATTCAAACTTCATACCATAATATATGATTTGTGTTTGTGACCAGTGTGTAGTGTTACTAAATAGGTTTTTATTACACAGCTAAAATATAGTGGGGGCTTGTGAACATGCAGATGTGACGCGTCGTCGTCAGAACTCCTTTGTGTCTTTGTTTTCAAACAGGTGGAGTCTCTGCTCGGCCGTCAGCCCTTCCTTCAGACTCTGCAGAGAGAAACACTCATGTCAGGAGGTGCTTTTCTCTACAAAATATAGGTTTATGTTTGTTTTTAGTGGCCTGTGCTGCTCCACAGTGAGTAACCGAAACATTCACAACACAAATGTACAAACTTACAGTCCTGTGCATAAGTCTTAGTCCACCAGCAGCAGCTTTGTTGTTTTTATGTCACTTTTGTGATCACTGGCGTTTAGATTGAAAAGATGTGACTAAAAGTCAGTCTTCTACTATATGATCAACCTGTCAGTGAGTTGAACTTGTGCAACATGTGTATGTAATGCTCCAACATGTCTGGAGTAAACCAGGTATAATAGACCTTTTTCACAGCAGCTATTTGTTGGCATGAAATAGTAGGAGAAACACAGGTTTGACCAATAACATTAGGGTTCCATTCCAGGTTTTAAAGAGCCATGGTTGTGTTATTGTTCAAGTGGAAATGTAGCTCACACTAAATATTTGATATTATACAAGCATTTTTGTTGAAAAAGATGTTATTTTCAAACTGCATATGTGTTTCTCCATATTTTCAGGATGTGTTCCAATAAAGTGGTTGATAAATAATTGTACAGCATGGTCATTATAGCATTGCTAAAACAGCAAATCTAATGGTGGCCTAAGACTTATGCACAGTACTGTAGGCAATTGAAAACCCACAGTTCTTCACCACTGTGCACCGTTTTAACCAGGTGTGAATAAATCTGTTTACCTAAAGAAGAAGAGGACGGAGGACTACAAGTCCTCAGTGGGACAAACTGTCCTAGGGATCATCGTGGCTCTCAGACTGAGGACAGAAGGGCAGCAAACACACCAGCATGACTGTCTGTGTGTGTGTGTGTGTTATTTTTACATCACAAACCTCAGCCTGCTGTTTTTATTCAGTCAGAAAATGGTTCAAATTAAAATTCAGCCCAACAGGATCAGGAACAGAGGAAGAGTGTGGTCCTACACGTGACCTGCAGAGGGCGCTGCATCACTCTGTTCAAACAGGGGCTGCTCTGTCCGCTGCGAAGAGTCACAGTGGGTGACCATGCGGCTCAGAGGGAAGGAGGACTGATTTTAAAACTGACCTTTGACCTCATGGTTCGCTCGGAGCGTTTGGCTGCAGCAGCCGCCATCTTGAGAATGTCGGGGTTGCTTTTGGACTTCATGATGTCTGGAAGAGGGAAAAAACAGACTCAGTAACTGATGATTCAACACTATTATTCCTTTAAAATGACAAATTATGAAGTTAGAGGACAGATTATGGGTTATAATACCCATCATGAATGTTGTTTGCAATCGTTGTAGAAAAAATGATTTCATTTATTGTCATCTCTCTGCACCGTCGGGTTAATAAATCCATAAAATTACCAAAACTATGATGTATAATTTTATATAAATACAACAAGTTCAATCTTTCAGCTTAGTTAATGTCATGTTTTTGATTTCTCTATATAACAAGTAAAAAAAAATCATTAAAACTGAATAATTTTTGTTTGTGGACAAAACAAGGCATTTAAGAAAATCTTCATTTCCAGGTTTGGGAACCACAGCATTTTTCAACATAATAGATTAATCAAGAAAATCTCTGTAACCCTATTTCATCACCCTCTAATCAAATATGTTTTAAATTCAATCCTGGCTACTTTCCATATTATTAACTGTGTATTTTTTTAAGTGACAGTGCCATTTGAACGTAACTGCACCAGATTTATCTCGCTGCTAATCTGCATCGAGAAAACAAAATAAAAACAACAGCTGAGAGCTCAGTAAACAATTTTATGAAATCTAGTAGGCAACAATAAATGTCACCTATCCAAAAAGTCATAAAGAAATTAGTACAATGCACTAAAAATCAAATTAGCAAAATTTTGATTAAAAACTGCAAAAACATTTAATAATTAATCTAACAATGTTTAGTTAATCCTACTAACAAAAGAACAGCTTTATAACGCAGGTATTTTGTTTATTTACATAAAAAACTCAGCAGTTATTTCTATTTTATTTAGCTGTTCTTATATTTTATTTCATCATGTTTGAATAAAGCAAAACAACATTCACAAATCTTTTTTTTAACCAAACATGTTAGCAAATACAGAAAAGGGATTTTGAAGGTGGTTCAACGGTAGAGCCAGTCAACCATTAAGGTTGTAGGCTGTGGGTTTGATTCCCGGCTCCGCTCCATAAACACAGACCATCGACCATTTTCGATAATGCTGAATATACGCCTTTTCACGAATAAAAAAGAGACCAGAACAGACAAAACACAAATATGTTAGTGCGGGGAAACGATATGAAATGGAGAGGGTTTCTTCGTACCGTATCCACCTCGCTCCACCTCCTCCAGCGACGGCTCGCCGAGCGCCTCGTGTGCCAGCTGCAGCTGGTCTCTGAGTCGACCCAGATCCCGCTCCGCTTTGGCCTTGACGATGCTCAGCTCCGTGTAGATGTCCTTGTACTTGTCCGTGGCGTATTTCTTGTCCTGCACAAACATACGTCACCGTGAGTCGGTTCAGATCATGACATTTTTAATCAACAAAAAAAGAAAAAGAAGAGAAAAGTGAACTTACTCTTTGAGCACTTTGGAGTTCCTCCTTCAGGGAATTAATTTCCTGTTTCAGGTACTGAACCTCAGACTCCTTCACCCTGAGCATCACCTACAAACCAAGACAACAATTGTTATACTTTACTGCTTTAAAGGAATAATTAAGGTTGTTTTCCCCTCACTGAAAACATGGCTGCCAGTATTTCAGTCACTTAATAAAATTCACACCTGCCTAAATCTATAATATATTAAAGGTTCTTTTTTTTGAACCAAAAATCCAGATTACTGATGTCTATTTAGATAAATTAAATAATGTTTATGGTGAAATCCTCATAGTCTCTTCAGATTAAGCCAGATTATTGCTGCTCTCTGCCAGCCTCTGAACAGGCACTCTGTTTCTGAGCTAATGCCCGCCCCCCAGAACCCTGAGTCTCTTGTGATTGGCCAGCTACCAGCTGACTGACTGCTCTGCGGTGCTTCTCCTTCTCCTTCTCCTTCTTCTTCTGCTTCAGGTTGAATGTTCACGTCCATGACCAGGAGTAGCTGTTGGGGGAGGGTTCGTTGCACGGCAAATGTGCTAGTTACGTAACTAAATTGGACTTTTCAAAACCACTTGCTCGAGCGCAGGTAAACAGAGAAGCCCTTTTTTTTCAGAAGTGGCTGAAGTGTTTATTGTGACATGGGGACACACCAAAAAAACATCAAACATTTGATTTTCCACTGAATGTCCTCTTTAAGAGATATGTTCACTGCATTCTCTGGCTGGAAATTGAAGTTTGTGTGGCTCTGTAAACCACCTACTCTACTGAACCAAACCTCATAGAGAAAATCATCAGTTTTACAAAGTTGTTGATACAATGTTGCTGCCAACAGCAAGTTCAAATATTTTATTTAGCCATTTCAGCGTTTGGAATCCTTAGCCAATTTTCCACCAAAATTACCAGGAATTTTTTTTTCTTTTAAACCAGGAACTTATTTCCCCAGGTAAATAATCTGTGGATCGCCGGTGAATTGCGTGTTTGTGTTTCTCAGAACCTGTTTTATGTTGATAAAGAATAAATTATAAAACAGATGCAGATGTGTGGAAGGGGTTGTAAAGGTGCTTCAGTGAGATGGTGGGAGTGAAAATCAAGCTTCAAAATTGTTTTTACTGACATCACTGTGAGCTGCATCAGCCAGAGAACAGCAGCAGCAGCAGTATGTGTGAAGCCCTCTCTGCTCACAGAGAGATGTGATTTTTTTTCTTCTCCTCCTCCTCATAATTTATTAGTTTCATCGTGGTTGATGTTCATGAGAGGCTGCGTCACATCAGAACCATTGGCTCGTACGTTCCGTCCGGTGTGCAAAGAACTTTAGAACGATAAGTTCTTTCACGTCAGTTTTTCCAAAAGTCTCAAATAACACAAGAGAAAGACGCTAGATTTGTCGCTAGTCGCTTCTTTTTTTTTTTAAAAACAGTCTCTAGAGGTCTGAATAGTCGCTAAAAGTAGCAAATAAGTCGCTACCTTCTCAACACGGAAACAGCTGCAAGATGTGTTCCACACAGCCCCGCCCTTCCAAAGTTCCTGGTAATGTGAAAAGTCCCTAGTTGTGAGTCATTACTAAATTTACCCGGGTAAAGCGTTTACCAGGGTAATATTTACCCGGGTAATATCAGTGGAAATGCACCAAGCTTAATGAGGTAAATGAGAAAAGTTCCTATGGTGGAAAAAGGCCTTGTTGTTCCAATTCAGCTAAGTGACACAATTTTACCAAAGGCGGCAGTAAAACAGCAGCTTGTGTTCCGCTCCGCTCAAAACGCTGTTTTTGTGCGTTTTGTTTTTATTTTGGTGTGAGAGAAAGAGCAGTCGTCTGTCATTGTCTGATATTGACATAAACCTCACCTCTAATTCATAGAGCTCTTTCCCTTGTATTGTGGTGTCGGAGCCTCCGTCCTCCGATGTCATTGATCGCATTTTTGTGATCTCTGCTGCCAGACGGTTGTTCAGCTCCTGCAGACCCCACAAACAAAATAAAGAGCAGAAAGGCAGGTTAGCATATGAATTCATTCACTGGGAAAACTGCATCTGTGGGTAAACATTGCATAGGGCGGCGTGTGTGTTTGCACCTGGTTGTGAGCGTTGAGCTCCTGGTTCTCCCTCTGACACTGCCTGAGGGCCTGCCTCTCGGCCTCCAGCGCCTGAGCCAGGTGGGCGTTTTCCAGGCACTTCTGAGAATACTGCTCCGACAAAACCTCAATCTCCCGGTGCAACGAACACAGCTCCTCCCTGACGCAAAAAACACAACGCCATACCGAGATTAAACTCAGTCAGTAGCGAGAGTTCAACAGATGTTTTTCCAGTCTTCTGTGGCTCAGTTTGGGTAAGCCTGAGTGAATTAGAGCCTAGGTTTCCTGTCTTTAGGTAGTGGATTAGATATTTGTTATCAAAACGTTGAACAGGTGTACCTAATAAAGTGGCTAATGAGTGTACCGCCTTGATTCATATCAAGTTGTTTTGGAAGACTCCATATCAGTTTACAAAATCCTTGGATCAATTCTTTTAACATATGCTATTTCCTGTGCACAAGTTTCACAAGACTATCGAAATCATGCGGGATTTGTCCACGATAGTCTCGCCTGACTGCAAGCCATTAGCTCTGGTGAAGCTAACTGTAAAATGTGAATAGGAATCGAATTTGTTCAGGAAGTCAGGAGCGATACGCGTTCCTAAAAAACACGTACTCGTGCTGTCGCTGAATCTCCTCCATGTCTGCGTTCTCCGCGTTGTTGTTGGCCTTGCGAGCTCGGTCCAGCTCCTTCTCCAGCTCCGAACGATGGGCGTTCTTCATCGCTTCTATTGCTACAACACCAAAGCGGGGGGGAAAAAAAAGTATTAAAACAGTGCACCAACGGTCTTAACACGGTCTTGTTCATTCTCTGGCTCCTTTACCGGCGATGGTCGCTGCCGTCTCCTCGGCCAGCAGCCTCTCCTTCTCCTCATGCAGGTTCTCCAGCTCCCTCTGGTGTTTCCTCTGCAGCTCATCGATGACCTTCTGATGGGATTCCTCCATGGCGACGAAGCCTCTCTCACATGTGGCCTGAGACACAAGGGAACACGACGCAACTGTAAGTTCACGGGTGATCCACACACGGACCCATAGGTTCTCCTGAGCAGGAGGGAAGAACCTTTGGGTCGTTCAGTGTCTTTCAGGGTAAGATCATCCATTTATTCCACCTGCAAGCTACAGCCTGTTAGCCATGAGCAAGTCGCGCCTGTGTGAGTACGAAGAAGGCTTGAGAGCAACGACAGGATACACAATACACTGAAGGAATGAGGAGACGATGAGAGAAGAGGGTGTAAGAAAGTGAACTGCCATTTTCCTATCAGCAGAACAACATCCACACTTGTACTTTATTTAAGGGTAGATGATTAATCTGGTAAATATTTGCCTTTTTTTTTAAATAAATGACACTGGGTGACTATTATTTATTAACCTGCCAAATAATACCACCTCAAGTTTTTAAAGGGGTGTCATCTAAACCGGATAAAAATAATGCACTCCTGATCAACTAAGCTAAGAAATGTTAGACCTGCAACTAACGATTATGTTCTCAATTAATCAAGTACTTGTTTGATCCGTAAAACGTTGATGAGTTTGTCCTCAAACCTGGAAATGATGATGTTCTTAAATGTTCTTTTGTCCACAAACCAAAATGTTTAAATTGTAATGATTTCTTGATTATATGGAGCAAAGAAAAAAGGAAATATTCACATTTAAACAGCAAAAAGGAAATGTGTTTCAATTACAAAAAAGAATAATCGTTGATCAAAAGAGTTGACAAATTACTTAGAAATAATCAATGCAGCCCTAAAGAAAAAAAAAAACCTCACTGCAATATTTTAAATTATCACTTTCCATAAACCGCATTTACGTCACTTTGTTCATTTTCTACTGTTCCTACAAGTTACACCACCAGTCCAGCAGATGGCAGAATGTGCCTTGTATGGTTTTATCCCGTCACATCACGTCAAACTGGTCAAGGTGAGGTTCAGGATTTGTTTAGCACGGTTAGCATGCCAAACTAGTAACAGGGAAAATATGTGATATACTTAAGAAACGGCTTATTTTCATATGATGTTTAGATGTTTTTTTTCTCTTCCAGTACCGAAAAATAATGATTGTAAATAACTAGCTTCTTACTCTTCTGAGATGAAGTTGTGTTACTACATTTGACCAGCAGATGGCAGAGTGTATCTTCTATCAATACTTGGGAAATACGACTTGAAAAACCCTTTTTACCACCTAGAGTCATTTTAAAAACATAATTCTCCAACTTTATGACAAATATTTCCCCATGAAGAAGGAATTAACAGCCCATAACATGACTCAGCTAAAATGCTGTTGCTAGCTTATGAAATTCAGGATTTCTGGATCGTATCAGATTTAAGAGGCCACATAGAATGGACTTTGCGAACCAAAAATGGAGATTACTGATGTCTACTTCGATAAATTAAATAATATTTATGGTCAAAAACCTCATAGTCTCTTCAGATTAAGCCAGATTATTGCTGCTCTCTGCCAGCCTCTGAACAGGCACTCTGTTTCTGAGCTAATGCCCGCCCCCCACAACACTGAGTCTCTTGTGATTGGCCAGCTACCAGCTGACTGACTGCTCCGTGGTGCTTCTTCTTCTTCACATCCATGTTGGGGGAGCTGTTGGGGGAGGCACGGCAAATGTGCTAGTTATGTAACTAAACTGGACTTTTCAAAACCACTTGCTTGAGCGCAGGTAAACAGTGAAGCCCTTTTTCCTCAGAAGTGGCTGAAGTGTTTATTGTGACACTTTAGTGATGTTTAGATACGAGAAGGACACGGGGACACACCAAAAAAAACATCCGAAATTTGATTTTCCACTGAATGTCCTCTTTAACATTTTTATCTTTCTGCTATCCAATCCATGTTTGTGACCAGAAT
This sequence comes from Brachirus orientalis, assembly GCA_016785285.1. Lineage (NCBI taxonomy): Eukaryota > Metazoa > Chordata > Actinopteri > Pleuronectiformes > Soleidae > Brachirus > Brachirus orientalis. The sequence goes on along the minus strand of JAFBJR010000484.1, from coordinate 1,089,714 downwards.
TGGACCAATATACCCAGTATCGTACTGGCTCATCCCTAACACATGATATAGTTCTACACACTAGCATCTTTGGGGGACAAGGGAAGTAGCAGAATAATCGTCAATTCAACTTTCAAAAGAGCCATAACATTGCTACCCTAACTACAACGCAAAAACTCCTGACCAAAAAACCTGAGCCCTGCTTCCGTCCTCTATTCACTGCTTCTAATTTGACAATTCAGTCAGATTAGAGTGTGCCCTCCCTCTCTCCGTTCTCTCTCAGCCAAACAGAGGAAATGGAGGCCCAGTGTGTTTTCACAGGGATAAAAAAAAAAAATCCCTGAGAGCTCAGACCCAGGAAACTATGAGATGGTGAGAAGTTTCCCCCCACAGAGCAAATGTAAACTTCCTGCTCTGGCATCACACCAGCTTTTTTTAAATTTTTTTTAGCAGCAGCTATATGTCTGTATGAGTGGTATAGAGCATAGAACCACTTATCATGGCTTGCATGGTTGAGGTCGACATTTAACAGAAGTGAGACACAAAAACAAAGTGGAAACTGAAAATGTGCCTCCACGTCTTTGCATCATCAACTACGTTTGGCTGCAACTAACGACGATTATCTTCATCAATTAATCTGTTGATTATTTTCTCAATTAATCGAGTACATGGTCCACAAAATGTCAGAAAACTTTGATCAGTGTTTCCCAAACCTCTAAATAATGATGTTCTTAAATGTCTTGTTTTGCCCACAACACAAAATTAATCAGTTTTAAGGATTTATCTGTTATATGGAGCAAAGAAGCCAATTTTCACATCCAAGAATTTGTTTAAATTAATTTAAAAAAAAAAAACCACTTCAACCAATCAAAATGGTTAACTATTTAGTAATTGATTCATAATTGAGAAATTGATTAATCACTGCAGCCATAATCTGAGATATTATTATTGAAGTGCAAGGGGAGTAAAATCTTGGGGGAATCAAATTTGCAGTAGTTATTGGAGCGTTTTTAACCTTGGCTCGGGACATTTTTCTATCCTATTACAAACTGCCAGTTTTACAGGAAAACGTTGACGTATTTTACATATTTCTGTCTGGCTGAAAAGATGATTACACCATGTGTGAATCCTGCTAACAGGTTGCTAATAAAATAAATGAATGGGACTACATTTTAAATGGTTAGTCCTTTAAAAAAAACAAAAAACCTATTTCACCACATACTGCATCAAGCTTTGCAGATAGTTTTAACTTTGATTTTCAGACATTTTAACATACTTGGTGCAGGAACTCTTGTTTCTGGTACAAACATTTCCACTTTGTTTTGTCAAAAGACCATGCTTAAGGTTGTAATCTTCCTACTGTTTGGCCACATTACCACTGGAGTGATCATAAATAAATGCTACTGGCTTTGGAAAGTGGAATTTCTGTGGTGTTTCAGTGAAATGGTATTCTTCTGTGCTTTGACAACGCAAACAAAATTCCTTAAAACCCCCTTAATTTTGAGGAAACCAGTGCAACTAAAACCAAAACTGACTGCAAGGCCAAAGATCATTGTGGGTAACTGAAATATGATATAATTTTGGTAATTAGGTGAACTGACCGTTTATCATGAGACATGGATGGTTCAAATTTTGTTCCTGACTGAGTCATGGTGTACTTGCTAGCCTTTTCTAGAGCTTTAAACCATATATGACTGCTTTGATCAACAAATTAACTTATTGTCTCAGATGTTGAGGACTTTTTTTTTTTTACACTTTATGAACAACACCTGAGAACATAGTCAACCACTCAAGATGTTCTTGAGCTCTAGAAAAACTAAAACACAGACCTTGAGTTGAAACCATGGAAACGTTGTGTATGATCAAATGTCATTCAGAGAAAAGTGGGGAATAAATTGATAGTAGTTAGTAGAGGCAGTCAAAGGAAAAGAGATTGGACCCATTCAAATTTACAAAATTTGAAACACAGAAGATTTATGGATGTTTTTAAGACTTAAATTTTAAAAATCGATGCTATCAAGGGTCAACTCTTTGCCCTTAACACTAAAATGAGGCGTAGTTAATTCAAAGGGTTAGAATAATAAGCACATTAAACTACCAACAGAGGAACTCATTTCAGAGCAGAGGAGGCTAGTACGTTAGCCTGAAATGATCTCTTAGCTTCTGTTTAATTGTTTGTGCACAAAGTTTATTGCATCACTTACTTATAATTTATCATGTGATGGTGGTGAAGCTTCAACAAAATGGGTTCCTCTGTAAACGACTACTACAGCGCCAAAGATCACATCAACCTAAAACTAGGTTCGTTTTCATGCAACACAGAAGGAAAGTGCTTTTTTTTTTACGGAAGTGAGAGCGAGAGAGAGTTAGGAAGGGGAGTAGGGGTTGCGGAAGGAAGAGGGATCTGGGAATGCCACAAGGGGACACAAGGCATCACAGATGGAGAACGGCAAGGACAAGGAGCGCTTCCACCTTCAGGTTTTCCAGGTCTTTCTCGTATTTCAGTCGCTGAGTTGTGACGTCGTCCTGCTCTTCCCGCCGTCGCATCTCTTCGGTCATGACCGAGACTTGGGTCACCAGCTCTTGAATGCGCTGCTTCAGGGTTGAAGTTTGGGCCATGGCGTGAGGCGACGCCTTGTCCGCATCAGTCAAGCTCGTGCTGGGGTCAACCAGACTCATCATGCATCTCAGCTCTTCCATTTCCTGGTCAAACCTCTCAACAAGGCTCGTCCTTTCCAAATCGTGCTTCTTCTTGAGGTTCTCCATGCAGCTGGTCAGTGAGTCAATCTCTTTCACGTTTTCTTCTGAACGGACACGCAGAGTTTCACTGGCCTTGGCTACTTCCTGCCTCATCTTTTCAACTTCCTGCTCATACTGGTCTTTGACCTCTCTAAGCTCCTTCCTATGCCTTGCTATCATGTCATGTAGTTCAATTGTTTTATCCAATGAGTCAATGGGCTCTCCTTCGATCTGGATCAAAGGTTGAGGCTCTGAAGCAATTTTCATAGATGCCTCTGACAGCTGAGTCTGAAGATCTGTAAGTTTGGACTGGAGATCACTAACAACGTCTCCTAATTTAGGACAATTTGGACAATCAAAGCTACCAATATGAACCTCTGTCTGCCGTTGCTTGAGCTCTTTCTCATGCTGGACATTCGATCGAATAATCGCGTAAGACATGAATGCGTCTTTAAGAGCTTCAAGCAAATATTCAGAGGGCTGTTTCAGCTCATGACTGAACTCAAAGCTTGCTAGAGCCATAGACAGGAAATCGTCATCTTTATCCTGCATTACCCTGGATGCAATTTGCTTCAAACTATTTGACTTCGCCTCTAATGCCTCTCTTAACTCTTTCAGAATCAGAGCATTTGTTTCATTGTCAAGCCAGTTGTACATGGACGCAAAATCTAGCTCTGTCACTGCCTCACTGTCAAGTTTTGCTTGTGGACAAACTGAAATCATCAAGCGCTCCTGTGCGATCATCTTTTCTGCCACACTTCTTGCACTGCCAAGTTCCCCTCGGTTTAGTTCAGAGGTGTTCAACAGCTGGCTCCAGAACTCTGCCTCGACTAACAACCTCCTGTTGTTTTGGCTCACACAGAGCGGAGCTTCTTTTGAAGAACCGAATAAAGTGCTTTTTAAATCTCTAAGCAATCTCTCCACATTAACGTCTACCTTTGCTAACGTCTCTACAACCTGATGAATCGCCTCTGTCTTCATCTTAACCTGTTCTACTACTTGCTTTATGGGTCCTGTATCATCAACCTGCTCTGCTCCTGCTTCAACGCATTCCATCGCTGTCATTTCAGCTCTACCTTCCTCCATTTCTAACTTCTCTTGCTGCATTCTTATTTCATTTTCTGCCTCTGCTAGCTTCTCTGCACTGACTTTCTGAGATTCCTGGTTAAGTGCGATTAGTTCCATGTTCCTAGCTTCCAGTTTGAGGCAGTGCTGCTCTGTCGCCTGAAGCTTTGCCTCCATTTCAGATATCTGCCTTTGTGAGGCTTCCAGTAGCTCTTTGAGTTGCTCTTTTTCTGGGTGCGACTCCTCATCCTCATAATCTGTCGGGAAGCCCAGGCCTTTCAGTGTGGCCTCTTTCAACTGCAGCTTCTTCTCAGTGTCTTTAAGGGAATTACCAAGCTCCTCCAATGTGACTAGAGCTTCGTGGAGCCTCAGGGATTTCTCATTGAGCTCCCTCTCGTAATATTCCCTGTCTATGGCAGTAGCTTGGTTCTCGGCAAGTTCAGCCTTCACTCTTTTCAACTCTTCCACAACCAGATGGTGCTGTTTGCCACCCGACTGACTGATCAGCTCGGCTTTCAGTCTGTCTATTTCCCTATCAGCCTCAGTCAGCTGGTTCACTATTTCCTGACATCGTTGTTTCAATGCCCCGTTTTCATTTGTTAAAAGTTCGACCCTCTGAGAGAGCATCGCAACTGTCGTGTCATTCGTCTCTGAATGGTTCTTGATTTTTGACAGAGGACCACATGGGCTTTTTAGACTTTCAAAACTTTGCTTCTGGACTTTCCCCACCAGATCCTCCATGGTCAGAAGACGGGCTTCATATTCTCTGACACTTTCTCCCGCCCTGGCTAAACTCTTCTTTATCAGTTCATTCTCTACCTCCTGCCGGTACTTCCAGGTCTCCAAGAGCTTCTGAAGTTGTCGCTTCTCTAATGGCTCTTGATTACAACTATGGGATTTCAACACTCTTCCCAGCTCTGTTAGAGTGAGGCATTTACCAGTTATCAAATCTTCTAGCTCTTGAATTGCCTCTGAGCTGTCCAGGAGCAAGACGCTCACAGTTTTTTGGACAGGTTCAGGAGGAGGGTGCTCCAAAACAGATGGTTTTTGGGGTTCAGGAAGGTAAGGTTCCTTGATGGGGAGGTGAGAAAGCGAGAGGCCAAGCTGTGCCTGCATATTGCGCTTTTTCAGCTCTTGCAGTTTCAGGAGCTCTTTGGTCTCCTGGTACTTCTTTGTTAAACTCTGTGCTTGAGAACTAACCAGTTCAGGCCTCTTCGTCTGGGGCGTCACATCAGCCTCCAGACCCAAAGCGGGATCCAGCTTGGAAAAGGGGACCAGACATTTGGTTAACACATAGCAGGGGAGACAAAAAAAGCTTGCTAATAATTTTTTAGCGTTATCTATGAATCATTATCCTCTAATTAATTTCTATCAAACAGTGACATTACAATTACCATTCCCACATGACAAATTATGTAAATGAACAGTGATTCAAAACAGAATTCCCTTGGTTTTAATGTTATAAATTAGAGGTAAAGGAAAGCCATTAAACGGCTGGGTTAGTTAATCACATCAGAGCATGCACATTAAATGGTTAAAAGTTACTTCATGTGGTGAGTACAGGAATATTAGTTTCAGCGAGATGGTTTACTCAGGGATGGAAAGCATACCAGGTCCTACACACACTTTTTCTGTGTCCTGGTCCAAGTTCAAGTCATGTACCAAAGACATTCCTTTTGCATTGTCCAACTTATGCTGAAATATGTTTGACAGTTTCTTATTTTGCTCATTGCAGGTCACTGAAATGGTATTTCTAAAACAAGATGCAACACAGAAATGCACACGCTCTAGCCAAATAATTTCAGGAATTCCTATTTTTAACTTTGGAAAGTATTCATACAGCCTCACTCTGGCAAAACCACACATCCATCGACACACGAGCACAGAAACGCCTCCGACATCACACCTTTATGCCATTTAACAGCTACACACGATATTTGTTATCAGAATAACAAATGGATGGTATTCATAAAAGTTATTAGAAGATGAGAATCTGATGTCCATGCAGATAATTAGAAAACAAGCTGAGAGGTTATTTATCACACATACTGAGCCAAACATTTTGAAAGGTAATGCTAAAATGCAGCAGCTAATGAAGGGTAACGTCACTCTAAATGAAACTTGAAAGAGAACGTAATGTTTAAACGTAGGGATGCACAATATATACGCTTGATATTCGCAAAAATGCGAATATTCTAAACTCCGGCTCATGAGAGCTGGTGAACGTAACGCAGGAGCTAACGAGATGCATTCAAAGACCCTGGTAAAATTTCATCACTTCTGTGGGACCTATAGTGTGTTGAGCTTTGAGGACCAGCTTCAAGATGCATTCAAGAAACCTTGTAAAGGTCATTGCTTCTGCAAATGCTAAATGCTTGCTTCCGCCACCTTGATTTTATAAAACATTTGTTTTGGATCTGCTCACAGTGACTGATTGACTCACGAGCCCATCAACAATTGGTTTCAGTCAATATATGCTTTAAAAAAAACTTTGGGAAAATACGCCAAGATCCCTTGATACAACTAATTACTGAAACAGTAGACTGAATAAGGTCCTACCTCCTTGACTTATATGCTTGTGCCCTCTACAACTATCATCTTTTCATGTTAATTTATTTTGAACAATAAAGATACATTTATATCTACAACTGCAGTATTATGAGTATGAAAAATAGGCTGATTTCAGTACAGAAAAGACTAAATGGCCTCTGCAGTTATAAAACTTTTATATATCGGTTTTGGTTATTGGTTAAAAAAAAAAAAAAAGAGAGCCCAATGTTGTTATTTTACTGTGTCCTTTTAGTGCTGATTCAGGTTAAAATAAATATTTCAAAGGAATAAAATATTTCTAAGCTAAATCTAAGAGCAAAATGTAACAGTTAAGTCATCACAATTACATTTCTTGTTTTTGAACTCATAAAAATGCAAATAAATAAAAAAAATTATTAATATTTTTCACCTTCAATTTTTCAAAAAGGCCTTTTCTCAATATAAAATTTCCATTTATACTTCAATATCACTTTTTCTATTCAAATTTCTCTTTTAATATTCAGCCTAAACATTTTCCAAGTTAGAAAATTAATTTATTTAGTTTCTCTCTTTCATTTAGAGTGACATAATCCTCTCAAAGTCACATCAGCAACATCACTCCGAAGTAATACAATACAATACTCAAGGAACTGTGAGCTACTGAACCCACCTACAACACAGAGAGAGCAGATTAACTGATAGAAGCCAATTTAGTAATAAGATCTGAATTTTTTTTTTCCACATGCAATGAACTCATGCAAAGGCACATAGTCTGTAGTCACTTTGTTGTTTCCATGTCAGTTGGATGTTTTCTTACAATAAAATACAACATGCAAAGAGTGTTACAAAATGAAGGAGGGGGGAAACACTGCTCAGTTTAAAAATCTACGTACGAAAACTACAACAGGCCTTTTAATCTAAGCGTCAAGCCGCACGGTGAAAACGCAGAATCTGGAAACTCACTGGTGAGATGTAACCTGTGCGGATGTCCTGCTCTCTCTCCAGAGCCGTCCTCAGCTGCAGCTCCAGCTCCTGCTTGTGCTTGTTGGAGTCCAGGAGCTGCTGGTGACAGCTCTCCAGCTGAGCCTTCAGGTCCTCGATCTGCAGGAGCAGAAATCACCAGATCGAGTCAAAACCGACTGACTGAGACAAAACCTGATGTCAGGCAATAAACAAAAGGCTTGCGAGATAAAATCCACACCAGCTGTACTCTGCAGTGTCTTAAGACTATGTTAGACGGCCTTTTCTGTGTCGCTGTGCAAACCTCTCAATTCCTACACCAAAGTCCACAGAGAAAATCAGTGATTTTACAGTTCTTCTGCCTCCATCGGTAGGTTCAAATGAGTAATTTTATGATTTCAGTGTGTGAAATGTTTGTTTGGATTTACCTCAGTGACACAAACTTCCCAAATGAGGCAGCACAAAAAAAATAAATAAATAACTTACTGTGTCCTAGGGACTTTTTCCTATATTTGTTTTCTATGGACTTTGGTGCAGGAGAGTGAACATTTCATAAAATGTAGTTTCCAGTTCCATGTTTTAAGCTAGCTGCTGGTGCACACAATGCAGTCATACCACCATTACAAACCCGAACCCTCACTTTAAGGAGCCAAACAAAATGTGGCCAAACATAAACATTTCAAAATTATGTCTGGAAAAAGCTAAAATAATGGATTAGTTTGAGGACAACATAAATATGGTATCTAGAACGTCAACTATTTTAATTAATATGTTTTTGTTTTTTTTTAATAATTTAAAGTTTTCAGATTTTGTAAATATTTGCTGGTTTCCTTTGCTCCATATAACAAAGAAATCATTAGAACTGATCAATTTTGGTGTGCGGACAAAACAAGAAATTTCATCATTTTGAGGTTTGGGAAGCATTTTTCAACATTTTCTGACCCTTTGTGGACCAAACAGTACATTTTTCATCAAGAAAAATAATCATGAGTTGCAGTTCTGAAGAGCACTTTGTGGTTTATCAGATTTAAAAAGCCAAATGTACCCCTTGTTTGTAATTCTCCAGCAGCTGCTCCAGCTCTGCGGTCTCTCTCGTTTGGCCGGTGGCGGGCAGAGGCACCCGTCTCTCGTCTCGTATGGGCGTCTTCTCCACCTGCCGCCAGTGTTGTTCGATCATCTCCTCCACCTGCTGCTGCCTCTCAAAAGGCTCGGGGCCAGACGAGTCCACGTGTCTGACTCCCTCTCCACCCTCGTAGTCCGTCCTCGCCGCCTCTTTAACGGACGCGTTCTCTCCCGATGAGCTGGTCACGGACTCGTACCTCTTCCGCCTCTCCTCCCGTCTCCGGTTCCTCTCCAGCTCTCCCAGATCTGCGTGGAGGCTCTCGGCCTCCTGTGCGCGCTGCTGAGCCAGAGCCTGAGCGATGGGCCGGAACTCCGCCCAGTCGAAGGTCTTGGAGCGGCCTTCTCGTCTGCGCTCACGTGCCCGGCTCTTTGTGACGCCGGGAGCGGATTCTCTCTCCACGGACGAGGCCTCGGACGAAGGAGAGTCCTGGGTGACGTCCGGTCTGACCAGACCTTCTAGAGGAGAGAAGGAGCCGTGATCCTCGGTGGAGCTGGAGAGAAGAGCCAAAAGAGTTTCGCTATGACGTGGACTGAGAAACGACTTTGTTAGTTAAGTTTCAATGAGCATTTATAGACTATATACTGTATTTTCTTATTAGGGCTAAACCATTTGAGTAAACTGCAATTTATTGGCAAACGCTGCAATTTGACGTGTGATACACATTTTTAAGCTTCAGTTTAATATTTACTGTGTTAAAGATTAAAAACAATGTGGAGCATTTACACATGAAACATTATCAAAATATTAAGTTAATATTCCAATTCTGTTAAATTCACTGACTTTAACTGACTTTTTTTTGTTTCATTTAATTCATATTTTATCTATCAACTATTTTTTTAAATTGTATTTTATATTCAAGTATTTAAGTGTAGTTTAGGCACAAAACATTTCCATAAATGTTAAGTTGAATTAAGAAAAGTTGTGTATCGTAAAGTGTTATGTTTATCAGAGTGAGGAAAAATGAGGACAAAATATCTTCACTCCCCAATAAATAAATAAATAAATAAATAAATCAGCATCAATTATCGGCCGTCGACTGACCTCAGCATCAGCCTTTGTTTAAAACAGAAACATTTAATACATTTATTTTTTATTTATTAAATTAATTAAATAAGAATTAAAAGGCTGCACAAATACTTAGTATCAGTCCGATGTTGGTCAAAATCACTGAATCAGATGTCGTTAAGATAAAAATGTAAAATGTGAAATTCTACATTTCTAGCTACACTATGCACTGACTGTAAAAAAAATGTAGCTAAAACTCTGTGGGCTGTTTATTTGTTGGAGAATTATGTCTTTGAAATAGCTTGAAATGACTCAGCACAAATGTGTTGTTGAAAAGCTTGGTAGCTTTAATGCCGTTAAACGACAGTATCGGACTGATATTGGTATCGGTGTTGGATAATAGTGAGCCTTTTCCGTACTGAACAGAATAATGTGAAGTGTCTGAATCCCGGGGACAAACATTTGCGTGAGACTCGAGCTGACCTCGCCACGTCAGGAGCAGTGGAGGGTCTGACGTTCTTCATGACGGCCTGGATCCAGTTCCTGCGTATTCCTGCCGTCATGGCGGACAGAGTGTGCACGCCCTCCTGGGTCTAAACATTTTATACAACCGTTTAAAAAGATGTATATCATGGGCATATGCGTATTTCTTTTCCCCCCAAAATAGGAAACACTTGTCGTCGAGAAAAGAAAACCTCCTTACGTGGATTTGGAAACCATAGTTGCGTTGAGCCGGGTACTCGGTGACATTGTAACATGTAGAAAGGTCAATCTCTCCGTCCAGGTCAGAAGCCTGAGGTTAAAAAATATAACATGTGGGGAACAGGAAACACTGCCTCGCTCTTGAAAAGTAATATCTGAGATGATACTGAATGCACTCACCTCCTCTGCAATGGAATCCTTATAGTATCTCAGGCTGTGATCCGTCAAAACAAACCAGTATTTCTTCCACTAGAGATTAACAAAGACAAGAGTGACTTAATCTTCATACTTCATATAAGGATCACATTATATAGAGCTCTTGTTAAGTTCCCTTCAAGTTTCCCCTTATTTTTCAACTGGGAAGCTGTAAATCTGGACGCCAACTTCAGCATCATTTCAGACTCTAACGCTAATTAACTTACGTAAATATCTGGATTATTTTGCTTTAATTGTGGTCAGAAACCTGACCCCAGCAGACTAATGCTAGTTCAGGAGTTTCAAAATTTCAGCCCCCGAAACCCACCATAACAGGAACAGGACCAGAACCTCCCCCCATTATCTACCAAAAAAAAAAAAAAAAACGACATAAAATGTATATAACTTTTCATGTTTTGCCGTAAATCGACTTGTTGCAACTGTTGATGTCAATCGGTTTCCTCAGAAATCTTGTTGGGAAAGAAACCAAACAGGCTGATGACATATTTTTTTGCTTCAAATTAATATTTTTTGTCAAATAAAACCACATTTATTACAATTTATAAATTGCATTTGATGGACAGAAGTCATATGATGACTCCCTCTCTGGGTTTCACAATGACCCAGAGTTTGGTAACGCCTGCACTGAGGTTATATTACCAGGATGTAGCAAACATCAGTCAAGAACATTAACCATGATGATAACACAGAACCTGAAAAAATAATGTTTTCTGTTTTTTTTTTTTTTTTTTTTTTAAAGTTTGCAGCCTCTTTGGTAATGCATCTACCTCCTTTTTTCAGCTAATAAAATAGCAGTTAACAGTACCTGGCCTTGTTCATCCAGCTTCACCATCCAACCTTTCTTAAAGTTAAGTAAGTCCGGCTGGAAAGCAAAAAAAAAAAAAAAAAAGGAAAGAGAGAGACAGAGAGACAAGATATTGAGAAAACATGTGTTTTTAAGTGTTGTTTATACTCTTATTGTTCCACATGCAAACTGACCTCAGCAGGAAGAGTCTCATACAAACCATGTGCTGCTGTGAATGACCTATACTTAGCTTAAAATCCAATTGAATAAATTAAATGACACCAGCCGTGTGCCACATACAAATAAAAGAATCAGACTGAAGCAGAAACACATGCTCACTCAGTCAGTTGAGGGTACAAGTTGACCCTGTACTGTGGATGTGAGATTAAAGAAAATAAAAGAGATTTGTGTAAATGAGCATCGCTGACCGGGGACAACTTCTCACAGGAAGCAGGAGGAAGTGTTCAGCTCTGCTGTTGTCTGCTGTGATTCACACCAACACACGTACACGTGAACAGTGACCTGAGTAAGCGGTGCTGAGTGGTGATGAATGCGTCCGCACACGCCAGTCTCTCTTCTCTGACACACATACACGCTACCGTTCAAAAGTTTGGGGGTCACCCGGGCAATTTTGTGTTTCCCATGGAAACGCACGCTTTTATTTATCAAATGAGTTTGAAAAATGAATAGAAAATATAGTCGAGACATTGACAAGGTTAGATGGAAACCCACAAACGTGATGCTCCAGATACTCAACCAGCTCAAAGGAAGGTCACTTTTATAGCTTCTCTAAGCAGCTAAACTGTTTTCAGCTGTGCTGACATCATTGCACAAGGGTTTTCTAATCATACATTAGCGTTCTAACGCAATTAGCAAACACAGTGTACCAATAGAACACTGGAGTGATGGTTGCTGGAAATGGGCCTCTGTAGATATTGCATTAAAAACCATATGTTTGCAGCTACAATAGTCATTTACCACATTAACAATGTATAGAGTGTATTTCTGATTAGTTTAATGTTATCTTCGTTGAAAAACAGTGCTTTTTCGTTCAAAAACAAGGACATTTCTAAGTGACCCCAAACTTTTGAACGGTAGACACGTGTTGCACAGAGTGGTTGCAGTAAACACACGGCACAATCCGCACAAAATGGGAGCAGAGTAATGGAGTTTAACCTGGAGAGGAGGGGGCTGCACTGCCCCCTGCAGCACGGAGGTTTGGCCTACAACACGTAGGCCAAATTAGGACACATTAGGAGGAAAAGGCAAATTTAACTACAACAGAAATTAGATAAAAGCTGGATTTGCACCTAAAACAGACAGACAGCAGAATCCATGTCAGCTTAAGTGGATAATATCTAAAGATTATATTTGCCACTTTATAATCGCATTAGACAGCCTTTTCTTACTGGAAAGTCCATTTTGTACATTGCTCATTCTCCCACACCAAACTTCATCAAGAAAATCAGCGTTTTTAGCTCACAGAGACACAGGAGGTGCAGGTCTACTGCTGCCTCATTTTGTAAAAATGTGCCACTTAGTTATATCCAAATGAAGGACATCAGCTACAAAAGTCATCAAAAAATAAACTGTGAATCTACTAATTGAAGCAGCAGTGGGTCAAAAACAACTGTTTGCTGTGATGTAAAATCATCAATTTCCTCTATGGACTTTGGTGCAGGGGAGTAAGCAGTTTAACGTGCTACAAAGTATTTTGCATGTTGTTCATGTATAAAAACGGAACAGTACTACGTGTACGACTGATTTACTGTGAAAAATATGCGACAAATGCAAATAACGGTAATAATAATGTCTTCGAATCCTATGTCGGGGTTGGTGAGGATTTCCAATGGAAAGTCGGAATTGGAAATTCCTACTTTCGACCACAACAAGAATGTAGCATGAGGCTGGTTCTCAGCGCATTAGGCAAACCCAGTGCTGACTATGAGTCAGTACCTCATACAACCGCACTTCAAAAGCCCAGAATTATCCCTTAAATGGAAAAGATCAAAGGTTGAGGCTGGGAAAGAAATAGCAGGATGGATTAAACTGGACATCTTGCTTATTTGACTTACTGTATCACAAAATACTGCATCATATTGCTCCACTTAATTCCCCCTCATTTAGAAGCTACCCCCCATCAAACCCTGGGAAAAAGCTGCGTCCAAAAGCCGACACATAAACCCAGTGGCATGTTTCTTTGGAAGGGGAGGGGACGTCCACAGAGACCTTTCTCAAAGTTTAATTCTACTAACTCTGTTATCTAACTGAATCTAGCCGCTCAGTCCCAACAACAACCCAGCGACCTCTCTCTGCTCAGCTGAAGCCCTGGCACTGACGCTGACCCTGGATCCTACAGCTCTAGCGAGAACAGAGAGGCTTTGTCTCGGACAAGGAGAAGCACGCCGGCTTTCTGAGGGAAATTTGTCATTTTAAGTCAAACACAATCAGAGCAGATCCAAACTAGAACCTGATCATCAGCTCATGCCTGACCTCAAAGGACCTTTCACAATCACACAATCTACGACTGTGCCAACACTGAAACCGAGACCTTGAGGACGCGGATTGAGAAAATGGGGAGTAAACGTAAGACTCACCGTCATGACCGACTCAGTGGTCCTGCGATCCAAGGACTTGGCTCTCCTCAGCGGGGGCAGGGTGGAGGGGAAGTCCAGACCCTGACCGGCGTCGTGTCTCTGTTCCTGCACCAAAGACAAACAAAAACAATCATGTTTTGTTTTTACAGCTGTGTTTGGTGAATTAAACCAAGATTTGTCATGAAAAAGACAAAATATAAACATGTTGAAAAGAGACAAACACATTTTGGGTCCAGTTTGTAAGAATTAGTGACATCTAATGGCGAGACTGTGAATTGCAGTGAACGGAGAACTAATCCACTCATCGCTACAGCTCTTAAGTATGTCAGGAAACTACTTTCTGGCTTGAGGTGGCCTTCTCAAGCCAGAAAGGACATTTTTATTCTTTGTTTGTGTAACAAGCTACACATACACTCTGGCTGCTTTGTCTTGCCCTTCATTTGTAGCTGGAACTCGGAATTTCCCAGGTTACGAGGAACACTCCCTTGTCAGATTTCCAATTCGTAAACTTGGAGCAATAGCACCAAACTCACCAAACTTGGGAATCCAAGATGGCTACCAATTTATTGGCGTTTGCAAAATACCATGTAGAGCGTAGAGGTCAACTGGTATCGATAACAACGACTAGCCCTAGATACGTTTGCATTTCCGTCCTCTCAAGTGGAACGCGGTGAACTCAGGAAGGACATCACTCCCAGCCAGTAAGGCAAGGCGAGGCGAGGCAAGGCAATTTTATTTATATAGCACATTTCAACATCAAGGTATTTCAAAGTGCTTTACAATAATAATAAGAGAAATACAGCAGCAGCATTGCAGATATAAAAGGCATAGTAAGACATTTAAAACATTTAAATAGAGAGGCAAAAGAAAGAGACAAGAGCTTAAAAGACTAAAAGTTGCAGTTACAGCTGAGATGCAGCAGATATGATGATTTAATTTCTATTTAAACGCAGTGGCAAACAGGTAGGTTTTCAAGCTAGATTTAAAAGAATGAATTGATGCAGTAGATCTGCAGATATTTGGGACATAAAAACTAAAAGCAGCTTCCCCATGTTTTGCCCTGGTTCTGGGGACACAGAGCGAAAACCTGACCCAGATGACCTTAGTGGTCTCGATGGTTCATAGTGAGCCAACAGGTCAGAAATGTATTTGGGGCCTAAACCATTCAATACCAAAACAGCCATTTTACCAGATCACCAATGATCTGTAGAGACGGCAGAGTTGGATCACTGCCGTAAAACGTACTCAAAGTGAGCCTGGAAGGCAGATTGACAGAAAGCCCCAGGCAACAGTATCTGCGTGTGTAGTAATCGCTTCATATCAGGTACAGAATCCAACAGTGATTAACTTTAATGTATGTACAGTACTGTGCATAAGTCTTGGGCCACCATTAGATTTGTTGTTTTAGCAATGCTATAATGACCATACTGTACAATTATTTCTCAACCACTTTATTGGAACACATCCTGAAAATATGGAGTTTGAAAATAACATCTTTTTCAGAATCAACAAACAACAAAAATGCTTCTATAATATCAAATATTTAGTGTGACCTTTATAGACTAACAGCAGCATTTTAAAGTCAATTCTTTGGCAGAAGGGAAGCCAGTGTAAGGACTTCAGAACTAGAACGAGTTATGTGTTCCACCTTTTTGGTCTTAGTGAGAACACGGGCAGCAGCGTTCTGAATCAGCTGCAGCTGTCTAATGGGTTTTTTTGGGAGAACGGTATTGCAATAGTCTAATCAACTAAAGATAAAGGCATGGACCAGTTTTTCCAGGTCCTGTTGCATCATAAGTCCTTTGTAATAAAAAGAATAAATAAATAAAATAGTTACTATCAATTTAAAAATTATGGGTAGTTTCTTAAATTTCTGCCAACAAATGCTCCTAAAAGTCATCCACAGGACTTTTAACTGGGTCTAAGTTTGACAGCCCATCAGTTTGTCGGGTCTCTGTGTTCCTGAAGTTTGATTTAATCTGAGTACAGAGAGCCAGGGTGGGAAAAGGAAGTATAATCATCAGGGGGAATCCCACCACAGAATGGAAACTGGAAATGAATACAGCACACAGTGGTGACCCTTGACCTACAACCAAAACAGAGACAGGACAACGAGAGGGAAAGATGGAGGGGCGAGGGAGAAGGGAAGAGTTTGGAGGAGGAGGAGTGAAGGGAGGTGCTGTTGTTGGGACAGAGGAGTCAAAAAGTTAAAAACGCTTGCTGCCGGTGTCCAGAGCCGACTTCACGTCTGTTCTGCCATGTGATGTTGTTTACACGTCTCACTTTATCTGTAGTAAACAACTTCACAATGTTGGCACTGTTGGCCTCTGGTACACACACACACACACACACATTCTTGTGCAACATCCTGAGTGAGGACACTCATAGACATCACATTTTCCCCTTAACCTAACCTTAACCTTTAACCCTAAACCTTCTTTTAACTCCTAAAACCAACACATAAACAGCCCTTTTAAGGACCAGCTAAAATGTGCTCACTTCCTCTGGCCTCACAAAGTTTACATACAAGCACACTCAGAAACGCACACGCTCAGACAGACAGCAGTCTTACCTCTCTTTGGAAGCGTCTGTGCTCACTCCGGCCCTGTCTGCCTCCACTCCTCCCCGACTCCTCAACCTCCATTTTCTCCTGATTCTCCAGCTCCAACGCCTCCAGCTTCTCAATGACACCGGAGCGACTGCAACACAACACAAAAACGCACACAAATGAACGGCCATGTCTATTTTATTACCAGCACAGTGTGTTTTCTGGGACCTCACTGCGGTCCTGAGCAGGATTCTGTGACCTCTGTGTGTTAGAGATACAGTATACTATCAAAGTTAATTACCTGCATGTTTATATTTACTCACTTTAAAGAATTTGTCATCTATAATCTAGCAATGTGTTTCAGGCAGGTCGCCCTTGAGGAATCAAACTTGTTCAACTGGCAGAGTCACTTTGCCTGCTGAGCAAGATAAATGATTGAACATGTCAAAGTAGAGATACACAGCTCAAAATTAAACCTACCCACGCTAGCGAACATCCAGTTTTTCTATACTTTATATCAAGAAACCTGTGTCTCTATTGGCTGTTTTCATAAAACGATACCAAAACAGCCATTTTACCAGATCAACAATGATCTGTAGAGACGGCAGAGTTGGATCACTGCCGTAAAACGTACTCAAAGTGAGCCCGGAAGGCAGATTGACAGAAAGCCCCAGGCAACAGTATCTGCGTGTGTAGTAATCGCTTCATATCAGGTACAGAATCCAACAGTAATTAACTTTAATGTATGTACAGTACTGTGCATAAGTCTTGGGCCACCATTAGATTTGTTGTTTTAGCAATGCTATAATGACCATATAATGACCATACTGTACAATTATTTCTCAACCACTTTATTGGAACACATCCTGAAAATATGGAGTTTGAAAATAACATCTTTTTCAGAAACAACAAAAATGCTTGTATAATATCAAATATTTAGTGTGAGCTACATTTCCACTTGAACAATAACACAACCATGGCTCTTTAAAACCTGGAATGGAACCCTAATGTTATTGGTCAAACCTGTGTTTCTCCTACTATTTCATGCCAACAAATAGCTGCTGTGAAAAAGGTCTATTATACCTGGTTTACTCCAGACATGTTGGAGCATTACATACACATGTTGCACAAGTTCAACTCACTGACAGGTTGATCATATAGTAGAAGACTGACTTTTAGTCACATCTTTTCAATCTGAACGCCAACGATCACAAAAGTGACATAAAAACAACAAACCTGCTGGTGGCCTAAGACTTATGCACAGGACTGTAAAAGACTTGGTCCAATCAAGAGGCTTTCTACATGGCGTTTGCATGTTCTTGCTACGTTCTCCGGTTTCCTCCAACAGTGCAAAATCATTCAGGGGTTAATTGGACACTCTAAATTGACCCTAGATGTGAATGTGAGGGTGAATTTAGTTTGTTTCTGTGTGTTTGCTCTGTGGAGTTGGCTCCATTGAACCCCCCCCGCGACCCTGATGTCGAGGACAAAGCTTTCGATTTCCTTAATCTTGTATGATATGTTATGGTCCTTTTATTATGACTTAACGGTTTATATTGTTTACAAAAGGTACCTTTTTTTTAACAAAGGCCAAAGAGCAGAATCCCCTGGTGATGAAGCTGCAGATCAAGGGCTTTGCTAGATGAGGTCATTTGTTATAAAAGTGCTTCTGGAAGATCTATCTGTGGACCTGCAGGGGAAAACAGTAACAGCCTACGCTGTCCATCTGCAGCCTCCCTCGTTCCGTTAACGCTGCCAACTCTGACACGCTCCCACACACACACACTCTTTGTAAAATGACAGAGGAATCTGCATTAGAGGGAGGAAGAGGAGGGCGAGAGGCAGCGAGAAATATTATATTACCCGTCTTTTGTCCTTGGTGCTGCTCAGGACGAGGACAGTGGGAGGGGAAACGACTATGATAGGATGCTTTTAAGTTGGACCAGGCCGGATTATGTGAAATTGAGTCAGAAAATCACATTTCAAACACCAAAAACTGGCTCAGGAGCAGTGAGAGGACATGCCTCAATTTCCTTTACTGCCTGGTCTGGATGTAGGGACTGAATGGAGCAGGAAGTTGATGGAGGTAGAAAAAGATGTTGCCATCTCTGGATTGTGTGTGTGTGTGTTTGTGTGTGACCCAGGGCGTCTGCATAAACAACAAAGAGGTCAAGAGGTCAAAGGCAGATTATTGATTGGAAAGTCCTAAAGCTGCAGTAAGCAAGCCTGATGATAATGGACAAGAGGGGTCAAACTGGCAGCCCGTGGGCCAGAACTGTAGTAATCATTTAATTATTTGTCTGTAATAATCACATTATCAAATGTCCATTTATTTAATTACAAATATTACATTAGTTACGCTTCTTCAATGTTTTAATTACATTTGTTATTTACTTAATTTAAGATTTTTTTCCCAATTTCTGATACTAAAATAGATAAATTTTGCATCAACGTGTTTTTATAGTGGGTTAAACATCATTCCAACAACTTTAAAATTCGCTCCTGAACACTTTTTTTCCCTCTAGTCTATCCCCCTTATGACAAAACCAGACACTGACATTGGCCCACAGGTTATTTGAGTTTGAGGTCCCTGTAACTAGAACATTAAGCTGCATTAGACAATTATTTTCAACATCCAGTCATGTGAGCATTATTTCCTCAATTAATGGATTCCTTTTGGTGAGAAAGAAAATGGTGAAAAATGTCAATTAACAAAAAATATTTACATCTAAGAAGCTGAAAACACAGAACTTGCTATTTATTGTTTGAAGAAGAGACAGTCAAAAGGATTTAACGGTTGATTTTGCAGCCGTGCCTCCATCAAATAGCTTTATCCAGATTATTTCTGTCAAAATCTAAATTTAAATTTAAATCCAGACTGAAAACCCTTGTATTCAGTGCGTCTACAGGTCATACCGTCATTATGTCAAATATTTTACTATTAAACTTTTTAACCAAATGTTAATATTTATTTAATAGATTTATGTTAGGAGCACAGTCAGGTCAGAAAAGATGTTCTTCAGTTAACGCGTCGCTGTCCTCGGCTGACAAGTGAGCGTCTTAATTAGTCTGTGATTTAACCTGATGAACCAGCTTAGCCGACCTGCTTTCTTGGAATCTCTGCTCTGTGCTACAGACACCGTGGTCTGGAAATACTTGACGTGAAGCCTTATCCTTTTAAAGGCATGTACACACACACGCGCAGTCTAGTGACGCAAAAAGCTTCTGATGTGCACACACACACACAAACACACAACTGTGGTTTTAATGGAAAAGCGGGAAGGGAGCTGTGTTTGGTGAAATAAGGACATATTTGGATTTGTGAAGAGCTCAATTCATCTCTTTCTAACGTGTGAGGAAAAAAATCTACATCCTAACATCCTTTTATTCCTTAATTTTGCTGCTTTTAAAGTACTTACCTTAACCTTAACCGCTAAGAAAACTGAGCAGAGCGTGAGGACCAACTCCAGACTGAACGTTAGTGTTAGACATTAGCATTAATTACCCTAACATGTGTTTTAATGGTGGGGGGGGGGGGGGGCCGGGAG